>JAZGTK010011345.1:0-15684 GCA_036877625.1 Ambastaia sidthimunki | reverse complement strand
AGACTGAGTTCGGTGTGTTACACTGATTGTTAAGACTGAGTTCGGTGTGTTACACTGACTGTTCAGACTGAGTTCGGTGTGTTACACTGATTGTTCAGACTGAGTTCGGTGTGTTACACTGATTGTTCAGACTGAACTCGGTGTGTTACACTGACTGTTCAGACTGAGTTCAGGACTGTGTAGCACTGTCAATGATAGATGTATTTGGAAATTTAGATTTATGCATTTGGCAGACGCTTTTATCTAAAGCGGTGCACAGTCATTGAAGGTATACAAGTTAGCAGTATATGCGTTCCCCTGGTAATCAAACCTACAGCCTTTGCGCCGCTAATGCAATGCTCTACCGACTGAACTATGGGATGATGAGTAACAATCTGGTCGGCTGATTGTCCTTGAGGAACCTAAAGTGTTGTCTACACAGTGGAATGCTGTATACTGTATGTGTTACTTTAATATATTTGTATAGAAAGGGATTGATTGACTAACGTTTTAATCTCACTACTGTAACTATGAGGTAAGTGTTAGTGCTGCTTGGTGAAATGGAAATGGACCTGTGTAGTTCCCTTCGCTGTGACATTTGTTTTGGATGTTTTGGACCTCCTGTTCCAGGGTGCATTCAAACATTCCTCTTATTGCATTGGCCCTCATGAACCCGTGTCTCATCTCTACTGGTGGTCTGTGGTGAACTATTTATCATTCCATGTCATGTTTTAAATATAATTTTTAAATTTCCTTTTCATATTATTAATGCACAGTGTTTTGGTTCATGCTTGAAAACTGAGAACATTTAATATTTATGTCATATTCTAAGTTAATTGTTGTAAGAACAATGTTGATTTTCAAAGTATTTTTTAGATACCAAATAAGGTTATTATTGCTGTCTCCAACTGGTTGTACTTTGCCTTATATGAATCTAAGAGCTGTGTCATGCACTAAAATCAAGAAGACCCTTTTTACTATGTGTTGTGAAGGATGTTACCTGCTCTTTACATCATACAATACAAACACTAGATCAAGTGTAGTTTTCCAAATGACAAACCCTCCCATTTACAATAAACCAGCATTGTTTTAAAAGTACTGAGTGCAAATTAGAATAATTGCTGTACACGTTAACATGTAGCTCGATCAGCTGTGGGTCTTTGTGTTCTGTTAGAGCTCCATTTAACAGGAGTGTCACTCTAGATTTGGGCTTGTAGAGTGTTTGACCAACTACACCTGGTTCAGTATTGTTATATTCAGTATCTTTCTGAATCATACATTTTGGAACGTTATGTTTGTGTTGTTAGTAAACTTGCTTTGTTACATCAAAAATAAGGGAGGTACACAGTCTTAACAACTGCAAGGACCCAGTTAAAGTTTCTCTCAGATCCTAAATGACTGCACCAGTGCCAAGATTTGTGTGTCATGCATTGTTTTGACTGATTTTAATAGAAAGCACTGAATCTTTTTGAAGTCTAGATCGTAGCTAGTATTGTTGCGTAGAAATTGTTTAGATTTCTGTATCGAATTTGATTTTGTACTAATTTTCATCCGGATTGTTCATCTGCAGTGTTGCGGTATTATTTGTGCTATCTGTATCATTTTATGTTTGATACTTGTTTAAAAACAAAAATAAAATTCTTTATGATGAAACTGTGTGTGTGTGTTTCCCTCTTATTATTTTGCCTGTTTGTTTCATTTATAATGTTGTATATCCAGGATTAAAACCGTTTCATACAAATCATTTCACCCCATTCTGCAACTCTCCTGTGTCTCATGTTGAGAGCTGATCCAAGTAAATACATAATATGTAATGATTAAAACCCTTTCATTCAAAACTTAACAAGGAAGAAAGATAAGGCCCTTTGGCAGGATAATGTCATGTTGCTAGTCACTTTGTTGTGCTAAGACAAAATGTAAATATAAATATTCAAAGACATTTTTCTCAAGAATTTAGGGGTGTCAAAAATGGGGGCCAACATATAGTGTAGAAAGCAATTTGATAATGTGATTTTCCCCTTACTTTCAATTGTTTATTTTAAACAGATTTTTGTAAACTTCCTAAATAAAAGATCAAAAGAATAAACAATGCAGATTTATTTTCACAGTCTAATTTGCTCATATTTACCAAGTGTACCAATCATTTTGACCATTATTGTATTTGACTTGCCTATAACGTTTGGCATTATGCTGAGAGGGTCCAGGGATCAAGCTGATGGAAATTCTAAAAGTTACATAATTACAAGAAAACAGGAATGTACTTGTGACAAAACCAATATCTGCTGAAACCTAAAGAAATGTGCCAAAAACCAATATCTGCTGAAACCTAAAGAAATTTCTTTAGGAAACAGTGACATGATGAATTTGGGAAGACAGCGTCTTTGAATTCACTGTTGCACATGATGAATCCTCAACCAGGCTGCTGCATACAAATCCCTTCATTAGCAATAAGCATCAGTCCATCATTTAAGTCCCTGCTAAAATTATGTAGACATTTCATAAAGATTTAACAATGTATAAAAGCAATATAACACGCAGTGCACACAACTCTGTCATTATTTAAAGCCTCCATGCATATCCTCAGATTCTCCTCTGACATCATGTACACAAACTCATCGATGAATGACACATTATTCAGCTTTATTTGACATATTCAGTACTTATAAACTTATAAACACCCAAAAAGTATTTTTAAATGAAAGTATTTTTCATCAGGAGTTTTAATTCCCAGAACTGTGATTTCTTATATTAATATTTAAACTTTTACATGTTCTGTAGTAATAATCACATGCCAGATTTATATAATGAAAACAGATGTGATTGGTTTGGGAAAATGAAACACTCAAATATGTAATTAATAAAACCTTTTATATCTTTAAGCTCTTCGTACACTTTGTTACAAAATTGTACTAAAATCTTTAAATCAGTTTTTGGTCAGTACTTAATTGTCTTGTGCAATTACCATGCATTTATAAAGTCTCTTATGAAAAACAAACTGAACATAAGACACGGCTTCAAACATAAATATATTAGTCAATAAATATTCAGAGAACATATTTCCATTTATGAAATGTGCTGCTACACAGAAACATACACAGATCTAACCTTTGACATTTGTAAAATCATAATGGAGAAAATAATTGTTTTAAAAAACAATTAAAAACATTTTTGTACACATTTTCTTTTATACAATCTGAAGTGCTGCAAACAATATGCAATATTAAACAGTGACTCAAGTGCCAAGAAGAAATGCTGTATTTGTAGTACATATCTCTATCAAAACAAGAGTTGATTTTCACTGGTTTAGTCTATGTATAAATAAAGTTATTTCAAAATGGCCACCTGTATGGGTACATTTCATAGAAACAGTATAAAATACCCTGTCAAAACAGAAAGGCATGATATGTGTGGAGTATGTCTGAACAAGCAGAAGTGCAAGTGTGTGGCAGATCATTATTAAGGTAATTATATTTGCTTTTGCCTTTTTATATATAATTGTATACATATCCCACTGCACCCCAAGCTCTTGAAACCATTGTACATTCGTGTTTAAGGTACAGCACCTCTAGTGTTTTAGCCCTGGTAAGTTCATCTATTACTTTTTTAATACAAGCTATCAGTTTGTCAAAGACAGCAGAGTAGTCAGGCACTAACTCCAGCAGTGGTGTTGGACTGAAATCTGGAGACTAACTTAACTTTGGCGTGAAGTACATACAGCTTAGCAGGCTTACTATGTGGATTTAAAATAAAACAAATAAAAGCTTTTGTCTTGGTCTGTTTTTTAGTACTACAAAAAAATCAAGGCCCTGAGAAAAACAGAGAGGGAGGTTATGTATTAACCTGTGTTCAGTAAATGACCTCACCACCGCTTGTGCACTCCCTCCACATATTCCTGAAATCTTCCATTTTATTAACCTGTGTTCAGTAAATTCGATTTGAAACCAAAACCCTTTCTGAGTTTGACAACACGGCTATTAAATGTGTTGCTTTTCAATAGCTTGCGCTGTGTCTCAGGGGTTGTTATGAGAGCACAGACCCATCGAAATATGCTTTACTGTCCCCTTTTGTGTCACAGACAATATTACACTGCGGGGGAAACAGTGCTCTGGCCTCTTCATCGTGTGGCTGCTGATAAATTTGACCTTTTCATTGTCCTGAGGTGAAAAACAAATCACACATCTCCTCAGACGTCCTCTCCTGCCTCTCTAACAGAAGTCTAGAAGAAAGCACTCCGTAACACTTCACAGAGTCATGGTTTCTTCTGCTGCAGCACCCTCTAAAGGGCCAGCTGAGGTAGTGCTAGTTAGTTCCATGTTTTCCACTGAAGAGTGGTTACAGCTGGGCTCCAGGCTGCAGTTGGATAACTGGGCCCCAGAACTGTAACATGGTCCAACAGGAAGCTGTGGACAGTCCATCACTCCTGTTACAGCAGTCGGAACATCAGCTAGAGGGGCGGCAGAAAACACAGTCCCCGATGGCCAGCACAGACTCTTACTGCGGTACACATACGGATCATAATCACTGCTCAGCGAACTGTGGAACGTCGAACAGCTTCCGTATACGCCCTGGTTGCTAACTTCCGTACAATCCAACATGGAGTCACTGGAAGAGCAGTGACAATGACCAGAACTACTGCTGCTGTCGCTTCCTGGACAGCCCGCCAGGTAACCGCTACACACTGAGCGTTGTCCATGGTGACAACTGAGTCCAGAGGTGCTTCCTGAGTCATCCAGGCACAAGGAAGAAGGTGGTGCCACGTGCACCACAGTGGGATACAAGAGTCCCTGGAAGGGTCGACCGTGACCTTGATGGAGTCTATTAGCAGGCTGACCTTCAGGATGTGGAAAGGTCAAGCCATGGAAGTAGTAGTGCTTGTACATTGACTCATATTGGGAAAAACAGGTGGCACTGGAAAAGTTGCATCCATGGAATTTGGACCTTTTAAAAGCATGGGTTTGTGGGTAAGCGGGGCTCCGATGCTCCAGACCACAATGGTGGGAATTTAGACTGTTTTTTCAGGTGCAGGGCGGGGTAACCCTTGATAAAGGAGGATTGTGGTGGGTAAAGGACCTGCTCAGGGCGCTGGTCCACTGTTAGGACAGTGATGGGGTTGCCCTGGGGATCCATACTAGTGCATGTGGGGTAGGCTGTCACATGTCCAGCTCTGTGGACTCTGCCTGGGTAGTGAGGATAATTTGCTGCTGTCGACTGTCTGCAGGGTTTCCTGGATCAAGACAAACAGCACCTGGAGGTCCCTTTTTTTGCTCTGGTAGAAAACCAAAACGCACAAATTAGAAACAAACTGAACCAAGACCATTTTAAAACCATAAAGAACTTTTACTTCAGGGCACTACAATTCCCCCCCTCCCATTATAAAAACAATCAAACAACAGGAAATATATTTTTAACTACAAAAAAACTAAAAGTTGTTTTATTTAAAATAATTGTAAGTTTTCCCTTTGTGAAACTGATCTAGATATGACAGCCACGCTCACCGATGATGTTGTGTCTGCAGTGGGGGCAGGTGTGGTGCTGCAGTAGCCGGGGATCCACACATTTCTTATGGAAACGATGAGCACAGGGGATCACCCTCAACTCCTGTATGAGTGGAGCAGAAGTAGTGAAAGCCAACACGTTCATCTTAACATTCTTGTGAGCCTTCACTGTTTTAGAGACATGAGGGTCAGTAATTGAAGACAGATTTTTCATATTTCTGCAAAATTTATTCATGCATGTTAACTGAAGATGGCGCCACAACTTCAGCACATTAGGGTGCTGAAAATAATTTAAATAATTTGTTAATGAAAATAACTGCACAGTTTCAAAGAGCTATAGATTGATGGCCAGGAATAAGTGATAAATCACTTCTATCATTCTGACCTAAAACCTAAACTGGCCTAAAATAATTCTCGTGGATTTCCTTGAGATCTTCTATTCAAAAATCTTGAGTTTACAGATTGCAACTTCAAAAGTCATTCTTAGTCCCCAAGCATAACTCATACCCCCTACCCGCCCTGCTTTTGTTATTTGTCTTCATCACAGAAAACCCTTTAATGTCATTGAGTCTTTTCTACTGCCACTTCCTCTGAGCTTCCCAGACGCTTTGATTTCTTTGTGCTTTATACAGTATGACAGTTTAACAGAGGCGACAAAAAAAACTGCATCAAAGGACACCAGTGCACAAAAATGCAAAGATGCCAAAAGTGGACATCACAGGCTTTAAGAAACCAGCAAAAAATAAGTTTAGTTGAGAGGTCCTTAAGGACAGTGAATGTCAGAGTAAGGGTGATTGCTTGGGAAATGTGTAACAAGGTTTTTAAGCTAACAGAAAAGGTTTAAGCTGTTATTTTTCTGAAGCCATTACCTGTCCATCCGTATATTTCTCCAGGCAGATGGCACAGTCAGACGTGGAGCTACTGCTCAGGGAGTCTGACACTCCACAGCTGCTCTCTTGCTGACCTTTGACTTTAGTCTTGAACTTGCATGTTTTCATCTTCTCCAGGGCCTGGATGGCCATCTGGTTCATGGAACTCTGACAGGAAGAGAGAAGATGGATAGAGTTGAAAAAGGCATTAAATATCTCAGTATTATGTGTAAAGCTGCTTTGAAGCAATGTATCATTGTTAAAAGCGCTATATAAATAAAACTGAATCGAAAAATTGAGTTAAATCCAGACATGTGTCCTCACCTGACTGCGTCTCTGCTAGAGTTTGATCTTGATGAGAAGGATGAGGCAGACCAGAGAGACCACAACGAAGAATGCCAGGAAGATTCCTATGTCAAAATACTCTGTAGACTGCAGAACACAACGAATAAATGAGGGAATGAATAAATGTCACTGTGTTACTGGTTTAAAGATATATGTGCATTTGTTTTAATACATGTATGAGCAGGCTGATAAACTCCTCACCCTCAGAGGACGATGTTGAATTCTGGCTCATGCAACTTTCTGCTTGTTGACGATATTCATGAGTTTAACAGCATCAGCCCCTTTGATGTAGACCACCGGCCTCTTCAGTGGGTCCTCAGACACTTGATTGAGCTGGAGGAAAGAGATCAAACAAATCTTACAAGAAATAATCATTTAGATCAATTACATGATAAGGTCCAATAGAGTGTCCACAAACTGCTTGTCCATTACTTCTGTAAACAAAGCCACAGATCTTATGATCTTTCAACACACATTAAACAATAGCATGAAAAGTATATTAACATTAGAAAAGAAAAACTTAAAATCATGACCCAGGAAGTAAGATTTTCTTTATTTTTTGTGAACGTTGTTAGATTTAGACAAAATAAATAAAGCCAAAACTAGTTAACCTGCTAGAGTTAAAAGTTGCAATGCAGTAATATCAAAACACGAAACTGCTAACGACACAACATGTAACAAGCAACCTATAGGTAAGTGTGGTTAGGTTTTTTTGTGGGGATTTAACAGTAAACCAACTGCATGTTGTGAATGTTGCTGCTGAATTTAATGACTATGACATTTGTTTTAAGGATGAAAACTTAAAAGTTCTTTTAAATCTGGCAAAATAGAAAATCGCTATATTGTTGAGCACTGAAAGGCTGTTGCTAGGGTGTTCTGGGTGGTTGCTAGGTGGTGATTATTGGATGAAAATGAAAAAAACCCAGCCCCAAGTTTTTATTCTATTCTGATTTCCAGATTTGTGAGGGGTCTATTTAAAAGCATCTTTGCTTATTTTTCATCTAGAAGGCAAAAATCAAGCTCATTAGGAACATAACAAGCACACCTCTCATTAACAAGCCACATGTATTGAGGAATGACAGTTTGTCTTCACAACATCCCAGCCCAATCTGCTCATACAGAAGCCCTTTTATCTCATCTGCACAGCGTTTAAAACTCAACCACAGAGAGTGAAAAATAACAGCAAGTCTGAGCCTGACAGGCAGCAGAAAAACACGGCAGTAAACGAGAGGGGAATGGAAAAAGATCCCAAAGGCTCTTTCTCAAAAACACAGAAACTTTCAGAGATCAGAATACATGACATAACCAACAGGTCAATGAAATTTAAATGGTTGTTGGCAACAGATTTAATCTAATTTAGTCCTTTTGATGAATTATCTATATATGTATGTGTTCTCTGTTACCAGTCATAGGACTGACTCCTAGGAAAGATGTCACTATAGAAACAGCTATTATCTAAAATGGGATTGAATCACTGGTAAGGATGAAATCAGTTATCTGTTATTGACACTCACCTGATCGATGGCATCAGGATTCTCAGAGACATCAAAGATAACAGCCGTGGCTCCTCTCTGAACGGCTCTCTTTGCCTGCAGGACAGAAAACACACATTTAACAAACCCTGAAATAACACTGGAAACACACAGACAGGCCACTCCTTTCCTGAGGAGTAAATAAATATGTCCACACCATAATACTTGTCCTACCCAAGCGCCTGCTGTTTCACTCCCAACCAACAGAGGTCTAGGGCTTTAGATAAAGAAAGCGCTTGCAGGGCAATGCATGTGTGCAGAGCAACAACTGTTAAGATATTTTGTAATAGTTCAAGAGGTTTTAAGTATGTAACTACGAATCAGAGATTTGATTACATACATTTAGTTGTGCTGTAATTGCTTCATTTGTGCATTGTTTTATTGATGCACTGATGTTTGCAGGTTTAATGTTTGTTTTATAGATGGTCGACGTAACATAAGCCAGAATTTAATATAAGCACCAGTCCAAGCCCAAAGCATTCTGGGTACTTTGAGATACACAGCCAACTTTTGCTCGTGCATAACAAGGACTGTACAAACCACAACAACGGTCCTCTTACACTGTTTATACTGTATATGAAGAGAATCTCAAGATAACCCTGTTAAACGGGCTCAGATAAATGTTTTAGGTTAGAATGTAATAGTTTAAAGTAACTCAAGATAACCCTGTTAAACGGGCTCAGATAAATGTTTTAGGTTAGAATGTAATAGTTTAAAATTAAACCTCAAACCTGCTTCACTAAAACTGTAATTGCCATCTGATCTTCTTATTGTAGTTTTTTCCAGACAGAATGAGAATACAGTGAGCAATGCTTTCTTTCTGTGTATTGTATAGCTCATATGAAAGCAAGAAAAAGATTAAGTCCTGGGTGATTCACTGTGTATTTGTTTGACCCTGTGAAACAGAGGACTTCCTCAGAAGACTTCAATGATAGAGGAAGTTTGATATAAGCAAAAGAAACAAGGTGTGTATCTTTTGAATCAGTCTGAACGAAGCTGAGAGAATATTCTCACACATTCATTCTATTTTCCATGACTCTCATTCATTCATTTCTCTCAAGGCTGTTCTGTATGAGAAAGAAGGAGGGACAAATCTTTCCTTATTTCCTGCTTCTTTGTTTCCTTTGCTCCAGAAAACAGTAACTCAACTACTTACAATCCCTTCCTGAACCCACACTTTAACAACCGTATCTTTACCTGACACACAAAGCTGTGGTTCGAGGCTAGCAGCTGTGTTAGCCGGTCTCAGATCTCTGACTCTAATCTATTATTCTCAGGCTATATGCAAATATAGATGAGCTAACTTCTGTGATGCTGCTGATGTCAGTGAGGGAAATGTTGATGAACTTGAGGGAAGACAAACTCCCCCAGTTTTTCCTTTCAAACCCCAGCTATCATACGCAACATGCAAAACAATATGTGCAATTTCTTTATTTCATTTTTGGCATGCCCACCGGCTAATAAGATAAATGAGAAAATTGTGTCTTTATTAAAGCCCTAAACCTTTAAAGTTTTCCACTAGCACGAAGTTCATCTTTTCAGAATGAACACACACTATATTCACATTTCCTACAACTTCAACATACATAACAAAAAAAGCTTCTAATATTCTTGCGTCTAATATAAGCTTCCAATATAGCAGCCACCGATGGCCCGAGGTGACGCCTCACCCTCCGCCCTCCACACATACAACATTTGGCTGAGCTGCAATGCGACTGAGGTCATTTCACACACCATCAAGCAATGCTTGTGCCAATGCAACTTGTCAATCCAAGAACGGTCATTAAAAGGGGTGGAGCATCCCTCAGCTAATGACTGGCATATCCTGCAGAGCTTACTCCAGCCTCCAGACTCACTCCATCTCATGTTGCAAAGATAAATGCTGTGAATGAAAGAACTCTGGAATGTGTGGCCATGGAAAGTGATACACTCCAGAATGAGAGCGTTTTCAGAATCATTTACTCCAACATTCCCTCCAGCACAATGAGGGTAAACTCCAGTTCACACTAACCAGCCCTGATATCTCACTGCAGCAATTCTCCATAAGAAGAAAGATCTGAGTCTGTCAGTTTCTGCTCACACAAATCCCACAAGTGCTTGTTCTGAGGCAGTGCATGTCTTTGATACTGGACTATAAGGAATCTGTAGGAGTTACATTTATGGGTTTTAAATAAAAATCCCACAGAGCTAAAAGAACAAAAACATAAGATACCAAAGATGCCAAAGATGGGATTTCTCCTCTTCCATCCCCCACACCCTTTTCAGCAGTTTTTATTCAGACAGATTTAGTGAACTTTAAGTACATTTTACATTTACATTTATTCATTTGGCAGACGCTTTTATCCAAAGCGACTTACAGTGAATTCAAAGTATAATTTTTTTTTTATCAGTAGTTGTATTCCCTGGGATTGAACAGCAGAAAATATGTCCAGAAGAGGCTGCCTGCTGCTGGGCAGACACCAGGGCAGTGATCCCTTACTAAACCCTGGAGGTCACCCAGAACAAAAGAGCAACAACACTGGAAAAACAGCTGGCCACAGCGGATCATGAACGAAGAGGAAGACATGAAACGAGAGATCAAATGGTGAGTGAGAGGAGCGAGCGAGAGGGAAAAAATGGAAATAAAAGTTTAAGAAATAAAAATGTTTCCCTTAAAGGTGACGTGCATCATTTCTGTGACAAAAAAAGCCACCAAACAAAGAGCAAAACTGTGTACAAACAAATTTCAAACACTGAAACAATAAACAAATTCCATTACACTCTGCAGCTTTAAAATAAATCCAATGCAATTAAACACAAACTTGTGTTATAGGTTGTGATAAACAAACATAATAAGCATTTCTGGATTGTGATTTTTGATCAGTATTTCCACAAATTTGCCAAACTATAAAAACCTGCTGGTAAATCAACATAAAATCAGCTGTGAAAACAAGCCCCCAAGCAATATTACTAAACTCATTTCTTAAAAATCTCATTTTCTTCTTACTCGCACTGTTTTTTGGAAGGGCAACAGTGGTCAAAAACAACATGACAGCAGGTTGATCTAGAGCCACATGCAACTAAACCTTTACTGTTAGGCTACATTTCGCTCACACAGCACAAACACACTTCAAACAAGAGAGCAGAAATCAGTTACATGCACCACAACACACAACTGCCCACAAAAACAACTTCAAGAGTTCCAGAAATGGACCAGAATGAACTAAATGATTATAAACCAATCTATAACCTCAATTCTTCTTAAAGACTGTAGAAGGTCTTTAGAGACCTGAATTACACTGAATTACATCCAACACTTGTGTAACAGCAGTGTGTGTGTATGCTACACAAACAGAGCTTTGTTATCATCCAGAAAACTACAGAAGCAAGGGAAGCCATGTATTTCTGCTCGGCAAACACAAAGAGAACAGAGAGATTTGAGGAGAATGTGTTACACACCAACTGTCTCAACAATGCTGCAACACAGAAAGAGACGTTTTCTACCGGTGAGCTAATGGTCACGCTGGAAAATATGCGTTTCAACTTTTAGGTCAATTCACTCACTGAGCAACTCTACCTTTTCATTCTGAAATGATGTGAGGCACAAGTTATTCTGTTTAACTGCTGAACTAATTGTTCAATGAACCAGTTTTTCATAGTGAACTCATGTGCTAAGCATTTGTAAGTCACCTGATCATAAAGCAACAGAACTATGATATGGACACTGAAACCATACGCAACATTTCACATGTTTTAAATTAACCATAACTGCAACTTAAAATCTATTATCTAAACAAGTAATTATATTTTAATGTAAATAGTAACTCTGGAATTACTGTAATCTAAAAAAGTATCAATACAATAAAATATTTCTAGGTACAAGCAGAGAATGTGTGTTGTTGCAGAACTAGTTAACACTGAGTGTGTGGCTTAGTAATTAAATTTCTTTAAACTTTGTTTTTTAAACAGTGCAAACTTTATTTTATTTCATGTTTAAAATTTCTGGATACAATGTATCATATGGACATACACTGACCAAATTCAGAAAAAAAATCAACTCATTATTCAAAAATCAAAAAGCCCTAGCAACAATCCAGTCTTCTGTTTCCTTTCTCAGTTCAGTTTATCAGAGCTCATCTCCAGCATGTGTAGAGGGACACATTCCATCTGCACAGCCCATCCTGTGAGCTCTCTTACTGAAGGGCTCGGCTCGCTGCTCCTTTCATGTGATGATGGTTTGGCGACTCACTCTACAGCGCTGATAGCATCAGAACCGGCCTCTCCTGGGCCTCTGGGCCACACTGTGATAACCAGAGGACCGATAAGATATCGTAATGATGAGGAACACATCCAGAAGTCCATCATTAACACACTTTGATCAACCAACATGAGGTAAAGACACAAACCAATTTTAAAAAGAAATACATATAAATGATTACACACACAAATGTGTTATATTTCAATCTTAACATGTTCGTAAAGCATTTTACTGATCAAATACAAGGATAATATAAGTATAAGTATAATATAAACAAGTATATTAATATAAATATTAAATCTGGGCAGTTGATTTCAAACACATCAGCATTACCTGACAGCTTTCAAACACCTGCAAAGCCATTTAAAACATCTAACCATTCTTTCCCCTTCCAGGGATCCTAGAACCACAGTGTACAGATACATCTACAGCCTATATACAGATAAGAACCAGAATCACCAGGACATTAAACACAAAAGTCACGCTGCTAATCTTTCAAAGACAGAAGTTGGTTACTGAAGGGACAGTGAAGATCTCATGAATGAAGATCCAGGGGACAGCAGTCAGTCATTGTGCTTTCTTTCTGAAAACACAGAAGCAATGGAAGCAGCCCACATCTGACAAAATAAACAGCTGGAGAAACAAGAGCAATTAAGCAGAAGCTTGCACACCAGAGAGGCACACCAGCCATATCACTCATGACAATTTATACCTATTTTACACAATACCCAACTGCTGTCAAATTTGCGTGAATTTTTACAATCTCATTCATACATTCTGTATTATGTTTTCCAAAAATCATACAAAAACCCCACCTCGTAAAACAGTCAATGACCCATGAGAAAGCATGTATGGCCAGTCTAAAATCTCCACCACTAAATCTCTCATTTCAGCACATAAAAAACACAAACTTCACAGCAGTTCTTGAGACATGACCATCAGCAGTCTGAAGAATAAGATACTCTGTAACAATACTAAATACACTTTCCTAAACGTATACCAGTGAATGCTGTAAGGCAGACACACAGCAGACTGTCTATGTAACGCCACAGAACGGAATGTAAGAAAAAACTGCCTGAACAGAAATAGCAGCGCCTGTGAAAGAAACTTAGGAAAACATAAAAACACCACCGAATGCCCAAAAAGCTCAACTGAATTTACTGAACATTTACCGTATCATGGAAACCTAAAGCTTTAAACTCAATCTGCACAGATGTAGACGCATGCATGCATTTGCTTTGATCTGCAGACACAGATCCCTGCATTAGGTTGACATGCAGACATACACGACGTTCATACTGCAGTCATGTCTCGACACTTCACATACTGAACTTCTGTCACTAGTGTTAAACCGTAAGTGTTACAGAGATTATAACATTCAGAACATGTCTGTCTCGTTGGTAACTGTTTAATTTCACAAGAGATGAAAGGGCTACAAACTTTCAACGAATCATGAGGATGGAGACTCTTCAGAAACAATGTACGTATTCCTTTAATTTAAAAGAAAACTATTTTTTCTTTTTAATTTAATATACCGCAACAGCTGCGTAAGAAAATGCAATCAACCTTACCGATGACCTGTCGTGTTTGTTTCTGCACGATCTTACTCAGTTTTCTAAAGGATGCAACTCCAACTCAAATCACGCATCAAAGTAACTTTTGTATGTTTGGGAATCGTAGGTTTTGCAAACAAGAGGCCATTTTGCTAGCGCCCCGATCGCGTGGCTCGCATCCTCTTCATGTTGTAAGTGTAACCCGCACCCCCTTCATAGGAAAGAAACAAAGTTGCGAACAGAAATGAAGTTAGACACGCGGTGAGCAAGAGAGAGACGGACACATACCTGCACGATCTCGCCCTCGGCGCTGATAGTAGCTCCGGCTCTGGAGAAGCGTCCGTGTAAACCCGTCGCGTACGTCGTATAACCACCATTTGCGCTCGATTCAAAAAGCACAACTTCCACAAATGCAGTATCCTTGGCCATGACGTTTCCCAGGACCCAAAACCGAATCAGCAGCACGAACGAACCCAGTTCTCGGTAAAACCATCATCTTGCGGCTGAATGGGGGCCGATCGGAACATAATTTCCTAGTGACTTTAAAAAAAGTATCGATTCAGAAATCAAATGTGAGAGCTCAGAAAAATACAAACAATAAAAAGAGAGAAAACGCAATGAATGTTGCGAAATACTAGTGACAATCATTCATTAAAAATAAAGATTTGTCCTTGAGAAACAGTGTCGTGTTATTTCTGCATTGCTGACTATCGCATTGCTCGCGTATGCCAGCGCGTTTCTCTCTCTCTCTCTCTCTCTCAAGATTCAAGTAGCTTTACTGGCATAGTGAAAAGTCTTTACATTGACCAAGCATTAATAAAACTATACGTACATGTAGTTTTCTCTCATCTCTCGTGTCTCTTAATTTTCAATTTAAGGGTGCTTTATTGGCATGACAAAAAATTTCACATATACATTGCCAAAACAATTGCAGCTGAGCTGCTTCCAAATAGTGCACAAATATTCTAGCAAAAAGAATAATAGTAATAGGATATATAAGAAGTGTTAAAGCATTTAGTGCAGAATGAATTACTAATGTATGTAAGGGTTCACTTGTCTTTTTCAGAGAACTTATATAACACTCACCAATGAAAAATGTTACTTTAATGTTACTTTATTTTCTGTTTGGGTTCTCAGGGTAAAATCTCAGGTATAACATGATTTTTTTTTACATGCTACAGTGTTCAGATCAGAAGAACATTACAGTCTTCCGTCCGGTGGGGTAAAACAGAAGACCAGACAAGAACTGACTTTATCTGAAGCCTGTGTGTTCTTTGTATTTCAACATAGCGCAAAAAATGTCAATAATATCTATAAAATGGGTTTGATTATATTTTAGAATTATGCCTTAAAGGAAAAATGAGCTAATAAAGTTAATAGGCCAACAGGGACACTAAGTTAAAGAAGAGTTGATTTAGTTGTGACTTAGTAAAAGTTGACTTGATATTACCCAATGTTTACTCTATCCCCAGTTTTATTTTTTTATACGAACTTGAGCATTGCCCTTGCAGAGGCTGAAATCCTGTGATAAAATTCACAATAGTGCTTTTAATTCTCTCTGGTATTTAGAAGAACAACGTATTGTATCTCATCGTAATGAAAGTGAAAGTGACATGTTTTTGTCAGATATGGTGACCCATACCCGAAATGTGACCTTTGCATTTAACCCATCAC
>JAZGTK010011344.1:0-15685 GCA_036877625.1 Ambastaia sidthimunki | reverse complement strand
TTCGTGCATAGGTGTTTTTATTGTCCAAGTGTGTGAGTACAGAGTGCAGCGCCATGGAGACTGCGTCCTCCGTACTCCTGTTTTTGCGGTAGGCAAACTGGTAGCAACAGGTAACCAGTGGAGATATGACATTCTCTTTTGACCATTCTGAATCATCTGAATCATCTCTTGGTTGTTTTAGGTTAAGACTATTGTCAAGTTATTTCAGTATTTTCAGCCTCAATGTCAGCCCAAACTTGAAAAAGGCTTTCCTCAACAATGAAAGGCGCATGAAATAACTAAAAACATATATTTGTATATAACTAAATACATATATATATATATATATATTATATATTATATATTATATACTGTGTGTATATATATATACATATATAGATGCTATTAGATGCTAATCTGCTTACAATACTTAACACTTGCAATTTGCAATGAGTCTTTGTCCTACCAGGCGTCTCAAAGTTGAACAACACATTGAGGCTTTTCCTAGTTGTCCTTAAATGAATTAACTTTGCGTCCAAGCGTGATAAATAAATCCATACAGGTTTAACAATCTTTTTCCTTTGGTTTTACAACCAGCAGCACCAACTTGGGTAGGAGCAGTGTATGCACCTCACAAACAAAGAACCTCTCATGCTGATAATCAGACACACCGACTGTATCTCCGCACCTGCTTCAGTTTTGTCTGGTCTTGATGTTTACCTCTCAATGCCCTGACTCCTGATAAGTTCACTTACCAGCAATTCATCTGTGGCTTCATACACAGAGGGATAAGTCGACAGGCCTTAGAGAAACGGTCAATTACGGTGAGTATAGTGTTATAGCCTGAGGATTTAGGCAAATTAGTAATGAAGTCTAACCCAATATGGGACCACAGACGTTGTGGTGTGGGCAGAGGCTGAAGTAAACCAGACGTGAGCTGTTTAGGAGTCTTGGAGATTTGACAAATAGTGCATGCTTGCACAAATTTTAGTGTCAGTGTTCATATTTGGCCACCAGAATCTATTCTTTAGGAGCTGTAGCGTGGCAGTGATGCCTGGATGACCAGAACTGGGATTCTCATGTACCCCTTTCATAAGGCGTGATCTTACAGGTTCAGGGACAAATGTGACTTGAGGAGGACACTCAGGGGGAGGAGGTTGTTGCTCATTGAGGGTTTGAATCTCCGTTATGATATCCCATTGGACTGGGGACAAAAATATCCTTTCAGTATTGGCTCAGGTGCTGGGACCTCGTCCTCCTCCGTCTGACGAGATAAGGCATCAGCTTTGATGTTCTTTGACCTGGGCCTGTAGGTGACAATGAAGTTAAAACGTGTAAAGAATATGGCCCATCTGGCTTGTTCCGGGGTTTTAGGCGCTTAGCTGTGCGTAGATATTCTAAGTTCTTATGATCAGTTAAGACCGTGAATGGATGCTTAGCTCCTTCCAACCACTGGCCCCACTCCTCTAATGCCAGCTTCATTGCCAGGAGTTCTCGATTTCCCACATCGTAATTCTGCTCAGCAGGGTTTAACTTCCTAGAGGAAAAGGCACGGGGAAACATTTTGGGAGCTTGACCATGTCTCTGAGATAGCACTGCCCCAGTATTTGAGGTGTCCACCTCTACTATGAATGGGAGTTCAGGATCAGGGTGTCTAAGTATAGGGGCCGTGGTGAATCTAGTTTTCAGCTCCTGAAATGAGCATTCTGCCTCTGAATTCCAAGGAATCCTAGACCTTTTTGACTTGGTCAAAGCGGTTAAAGGTGCTGCCACCAGACTATAGTTTTGTTTGAAACGGCGGTAAAAATTAGCAAAGCCCAGAAAGTGTTGAAGCTCCTTTAAGGTCTGTGGCTGAGGCCAATTAAGAACTGCACTAACCTTGTTGTCATCCATAGTGACCCCTTCTTGGCAAATAACGTACCCCAGAAACATTGTGCTAGTTCTGTGAAACTCACATTTCTCTCTTTGGCATACAGGCTGTGTTTAATCAACTGCTGAAGGACAGCTCGGACATGGGACTTATGTTCAGTTAAAGTTCTGGAGTAGGTCAAGATGTCATCTATGTAGACGATTAATCATTTATCGAGCATATCACTGGAAATGTCATTCATGAAAAACTGAAAGATTGATGGGGCGTTAGCTAATCCAAAGGGCATGACCAGATATTCATAGTGACCAGTAGTGGTTGAAAATGCTGTTTTCAATTCGTCCCCTTCTCGGATGCGTATCAGATTGTAGGCGTTTCGCAAATCCAGTTTAGTATTAAATCTTGCCTGGCGTAGTTGTTTGAGGGCTACTGGAACTAGGGGAAGTGGATACCGGTACTTGACAGTAATTTCATTGAGGCTGCGGTAATCTATACAGGGACGCAACCCCCCGTCCTTTTTCTTGACAAAGAAGAGTTAGATGGATGAATGAAACCCATTGCCAGTTCCTCCTGTATGTAATTTTTCATGGCCTCAGACTCTGGCTGGGACAGTGGAAAAATTCGACCCTTGGGGAACTCGGGAAGCAAGAGCGGTAGGCTTACGGGTGACATGGGCCAGACACTGACTGAGACAGGACTTGTCCCACTGTAGGATCTCTCCCTCTCGCCGGGAAACGAGGGGGTTATGATGTCATAGCCAGGGGAGACCTAAGATTAAATCATAAGACATGGAGGGAATCATGTAGAACTGGATATTTTTAGAGTGAAGAGCTCCTTGCAGCAATACTTCCTTAGCGGTGTTGAGGGCCTCCCCAGCTCCAACTGAATGTCCATCTATGGCCTCCACTGTCATGGATGGATAGCAAGGAGTTAGGGTTTGTTGAAGGCGTTGAGCTAATTATTGGGACATGAAGTTGCCTGCTGAGTCAATCAGAGCGTTAATGGTGGTGGTCTGTTCATGAACCACAATGCATACCGGAAGTTCAAAAGAATTGTTAGGGGTAGAAGGACTGAAAGCACTCACCGGCTGTCGCTTGATGGATGGACACACCAGGCATTGCGCCTTCTGGTGACCGGCTTGCCCGCAGTATAAACAGAATGATGGGAGAGTCGCCGCTGTCACTCCTCTGAGGAGATGTGAGTTTTGCCAAGTTGCATGGGCTCCTTCAGGTGTATAGTGTTGGACACAGGTTGATACGAAGGACGGCAACTGGGTCTGGATCTGATTAAATTATCAATGTGGATAGCCAAGTCAATATACTCAGAGAGAGATTTACCTTCCTCCCGACAAGCCAGTTCATGCCGTAGCCCCTTACGGAAAATCAACTTGAGTGTATCCTCAACCCACTCAGTTTGTGTTCCAAGGGTGTGGAATGTGAGGGCATACTTTGCAGCAGTCTCTTTTCCCTGTGTAAGAGACAGTAACTGCTCACCAGCACGTGGCGGAGTGCTCAAAAACCTCCCGGAAGTGCTGCAGAAATGACCTGAATGTGGGGAAGATTGACCTGTCCGCTCTCCAAACCGCTGTAGCCCACTCCAATGCTCTACCGGTGAGCAGGGCGCATACAAACACGATCCGACTAGAATCCGCGGGATACAAAAAGGGGTTGCTGATTAACAAACAGTGAGCATTGGTGCAAAAATTCCTTACATTTACTTGGGCAGCCGTTAAATTTGTCAGGGAAAGCTAGACGCGGGCTGGTAGAAGCATGCGGTGTTGGAATAGTGAGCGGAGCAGCCATTGTTACAGTCTCTGGGGAAGGGAGCCGCAATCCCTGTAGCGACTTGACTAACTCCTCTGTGAGAGAAGACGACTCAGTTGGAACTGTTGAGCTAGCTGTGATGCCTGTGAAGACAGCTCTGCAGAAAGCTGGGATGACACCACTGGATCCTGTGTGGGCGAAGTCTTCTGTTTTGCAGCTTTTATTAGGAAATGTAAACAGGCAAGGGTCAAAAACCAACAAACAACAACAGTGTAGGTAATCCAGAGATGTGGTCAATAGACAGGCAATAGGTCAAGGCAGGCAGCAGACAATAGAATAAATGATAAACAGGCAGGGGTCAAAAAGGCAGGCAGAAAACAATCTAGGAGTCAAAAACACAGGCAAGGGTAATAACAGTAATCCAACAATGAAAACTGCTCAGTAATGTTCACCAGGGCAAAACAAGAATTTTGCAATGAGTCCATGGATGACTGCAGTTTATATAGAGGGCTTAATGATTGATAAGCAACAGGTGTGTAATGAGTGGGAGTGGTCAGCCCCAGGTATGTGGCATTATGGGAAATGTAGTGCGAAAGTCCAGACTAGTGTTCAGGGGACGGTTCCCTCTGGTGGTGCGGAGGAGGCGGTGCGGGAACCTCCTCTGTAACAATGCTGATGATATAAATGCCATTATGACTGGCAACATTTTTGGCACAGAAATCACTAACCTGACCAAGAATGCCACATCTTGTAACCCATCCAAATGGCCTGTGGTTATGGGCATATGCACTGTTTTTCACTTTCATAGGAATAACATCCATCACTCTGTACTATTCTTTTTCCTGTTTATCAAACACATGTACATAAATCTGCAACTTCATATGTAACAGGTGCAATTATCAACTAACTTTTCCCTGTACTGTTCAGAACTGAGAATCCAAATGCAAATATTTAAATTCAAATCCAATTCTTGAATGTAAATTGAGATATCCAACGGGATGTAGAATTATAAAATGTATTTGGGTCATTTAGTTTAACTTTTTTACATTTAATTGAATGATTTTATACATGTAAACATGTAAATTACCTGTGAACATTTATACAAGAAACATTAGATGGTATTAAAAAAAATATTCAGTGTTTGAAATAACACATCTATGGACCTATATAAAGGAGCGTCTCATTGCCCATAATTCTTTAATTTATCCCTCTTAGAATGGAACTCTTTACAATGGAGCCAAAATCAATATCATCAATAGATTTACATGTTGATGTAGTTTTTTATTTTATGAAATTAACTGAAAGCAATATGGTGGACATTTCTTTTGATGGCTATTCTTGACTCTGCAGAGAGATGATCTGGTTTTGTGTTGTTGCTAAATCATAGAAAATGACCATTTTTAGTAAAACAAGCAAAAGTGTTTAAATGTAATTGCACTGGAACTCAGAAGACATGAGCTGTGCTGTTTGTACTAATTCATTTAAACATAATGAACAGGTCACAAGGAAAAGAAAACATTGAGAGAGTGTTAATAATAGTATATGGTGGAAAAAGTGAACAGTCTGTCGTCAATTATGCCTTACTTTATTTTAATAACCGTAAGTTAGTTTAATTGAAGGGATAGTTTACCAGAAGAGTAAATTAGTTATCCGTAATTTATTCATCCTCATGTTATTACAAAATTAAATGACTTTATTACTTCTGTGGAACATATTTTAAGAAAGTCTTCAGTGTTTTTGTGTCTATTATTAGCCAATGTGTGCCACTGTGCCATGCTGGGTTAATGTCAGCATATTTCAGAGAAACTTACCCAGCAAGACAGGTCAAACTGCTCTGCCGGGTGAATAAGTAAATACCCCAGTACACTTTAGAGTGTTGAATTACACAAAATATGTTTAACCTGGTGTCCCTGCTCCGTTCATTTCTAAACTCATGCTATTTTTTTTGTGTTAATTCCTTGTCCTCCCTTTTGAAGCTGTTCCAAATAAAAAGTAGTTTTGTGTTAAGTTACAATTAGGTTCCTTCCAAACCTTTATGGTTAGTGTGTGTATGGGACATTTAATTTGTCTAGATTTTGGTAATATAGATTTAATGTTTAAACCTTCAGCTTCTCACTGCCCTTCAAAATCAGTGTTGACAGTTGAGAAAACCTGCAGTCCAGGAAAGGAAATGTGTATGATTGTAAGCATATGGTGGAATTTCCTCCACAGGCTGTTGTTGTTGAGCACCAATCTATGATGTCTGATTAGAGCCACATTAGGTGTCTCATTCTAGCTAGTTTACACATTAGCTATTATTAAATGGAAAGAAATGTAGATTATTAAAGATTTTATTTAGATTAGATATGGGTCTCATAAAGTTACCGTTTACATATGCTAGGTAACACAATGTATTACCTAGTACAATATTGTTGTACTGAATGAATTACCTGTGTTTGAGGAAGAGAAAAAACTTTTGGCATTGCTGCATATATGTGAACATTAAAGGCAGGGTAGGTGATCTTATCCAGAAACATTTTTTGGTGTGCTTATTGAAAGTCCCCACATCTTGATAGCAATCCAGTAAAAAAGGGTTTGTTGCAAAAAGTATTTAGTAATTCTATGTTAAAAACTCTCTGTTACAAAAATGCATCAATGTTCCATTAAGAACATGTGTAAAAATGAAATACTTGCCTGAGATTGAACAATACACAATTTAAATGATAAAATAATTGTGTTATTAGATTCAGTGTTTAAAAAGCTAAACAAATTAATTCTGAAAAAGGGCAAATGTTACAGACATGGCCGGACTGGTATACAATTTCAGGCCGGGAAATCCCACACCCACCCAGGCCATCCTGTGCACCCAAATAAATTTAGAAATCTTATTTATACATAAAATACTGTATGTATATGTATTCAATAGAAATATACAACCCTATTTTTTCCCTCCAAATTAAATTTATTACACATCATGACCATCATAATAAAACATTTACAATTAACCTTGAAGTAAAGCAGATCTTATATCAGATTACATGAGTCTGCACAGAGCATTATACCAAACATTTATACCAGAAGTCCAAAGCTGCTATTTCCTCTCTACTTCTCACTCAGAAATGTACTCTAACTAAAAAGTACTTTATCAATGATGTTGTCGTTGTCAAATCCAACAAGTATCTCCTCTCAGTGGACATTAACATGAAAGCCTCAAGGTGCTCCTGAGAAATTTAGGTCATAATCTGTTCTTCACAATCTTTAATGTGGAGAAGCTTTTTGTCATAGACAGTGTCAACAAAAATTTGTTTTCTAATGACATGATAGGCATCAATTAGAAGGCTGTAATTAGACAGCAGGATATGGCAACATATTGCAGTTTTTGCAAGTTGAACATTTTTATAACATTTTATGATATTTATTCCTGTTTGCACTATAGCTCTTGTCTCCCTGCTCCCTTCCTATCTATATAAAAGTTCAAAGAACTTGAATATTTGTCTGCAAAAATACACATGTAACTTTACCTGTCACAGAGCGTTCAGGCTCACCTCCCAATCACACACAGCGCACCGCCTCTCCTGTGTATTAATCACACACACCTGTTCCCTATTTCTCTCACTCATCACAGCACCTTTATAAGCACCTTTTGTTTCAGTCACCGTCCTGTCTCAATAACACAAATGCTAATGCACAGTGTTATACGGACTCTTTACACTCACTCCGCTATCTATTGTACTTACCTGTTCACTTACCTCCTGTGTCCTGTTCATCCTCGTTGTGTTCAGGTGATCTCTCCAGCCTTCGCTACTGCTCCTGATTCCTGTTCCTCCCGCTGTGTCAGAAACCTGAAAGGAGAAAACCATCGTTTATCAGTCTGCGTTGAACATTAATCTACCAGAACAAACTCCTACTCACCATATTCATTCTCCTGCTGTATAGTATTAATATCTTTTAGCGTATAGTATTTTAAGTGATGATAGTATGGGCCCTACCGCTAATAAGCTATTTGCTAGTTCAATAAAGAAAAACAAAGTAAAGACTAAAATATTTACAGATAAAACTGACCTGCACTTGAAGCCCTGAACAGATCAGAAATTTTGCAACATTTTGCTGCTTCTTCTTGATGTGCTTTCTTTCTTTTCTGCCCTTTCCTTTTCTGCTCCACCTGGCCACTTTCTCTCCATCCTCGCATCTCTCTTTAACCGCTTTGGCAGAGGCGCACAGAGGATGTAAATCAAACCGAATGATCACTTTCAAATTAAAAAAAGGCTTGCTGGCAGCAGACCAAATCAGTCGCCAGGCCACCGGGAATCCTCCCGGTGTTCCTGATGGCCAGTCCGGGCCTGGTTACAGATTTGATGGAATGGCCCCTCAAAGAATCAGATCAAAATAATGTCAGATTATTGCTGTATATATCGAACATGGCATCTGAAGACTACTTTTCTCCTATGTTTGTTCTGACTACAATAAATGGCTGAAAAGAACTACAGAACTACTTAAATGTTCTCTCTTTATCTATCACAACTGCTTTAGCTATCATAACTGCGCTTGTTTCCGTCATTGGTATAAGTAGCAGAAGGGTAGAAATTGACAGAAAACTGTTTTTTCAGTGATCAAGCTAGCAAATGATAACACTAGCTTTAAAATGGTACAAACTTTTTTCATACAAAAATATGAATTAGCCGGCAAATCTCTAAAATGTAAGAGTAAGACTGTGAGACTGTATTGAAATTTGTAATAAAAAAAAAACGGTGCATATATTTTATTGAGTCGTTTTTAACTTAGATTTTGTTGTTAAATTTAGATTTTGATAAGATAAATTTTGATCCACATTTTGGACATACCTGCTGTTATCTGTGTACAATTAAAAAATGTAAAAGGTGAACTGTGTGTGTCACATGATTCTCTTTTGTATGGATTGAAAGTACAGTGTGATTTCTGTGAAATTTAGTTATTTGTTTCTAATGTTTTTACCTATTCATTTACTGCTTATAAAAAGTTTATTATTAATGTTGCAGATAGACTTAAATACAGGGATGTGCGAACTGCTTTTATTTTAAGTGTAAAAGTGAGATTTGTCAGGGTATGGGGCATCTCAGTCATTGAGAATAGAAACTCATGTAAACACCTTAATTAAACAAGCTGTCGTTTTCGTAAAATTAAAACTTAAACTGTATATTGTACAATAATGAACTGTATGCTGATACGTGAAATTCTGGAGGGAACGTCAGAAGATGTGGCATGGGGACCTAATGACGTGTGCCAATAATAGCTCTGTGTAATATTCTGAAAGCAACTCAAGTAAACACAATAATAAAAATATTGTATTATTCAGAATAGGGTCAGTAATTAGTTTACTACTGTCACACATTCATTTGTTGTTTTTTTTATCACCATCTTGTGGCAAGTTTATGTAACTTTAATAACTGTGTGGTGTTTTCTTAGTGGCTGGTTTAGATCATGTGACTCTTGGTTTAGCGGTTCACCGGTTAACCAGGAAATAACTGCAGTGTTCCAGATTCTGTCTAACCAATTAGTGGGAAAGTCTCTTCACACTATTTCATTTGCTTGTTGTTCCCTGGAAATGCTTTGCCTTTAGGTTGTTACCCTTTTCTGTGTTTGTACCAATGTGTGCGTGCGTAGCCTTTTATATGTGTTCAAAGAACACTGTAAACAATGTAAATTAATTCGCATTCATTTGTGAACATTCTGTAATAGGACATTATAAACTTATGTTTCAGTTTTACAAAAAAAAAGAAGAGGAAAGAAAGTAAAACCCTCAGCTTTACTATTGCACCTGCCCTTTGTTGACTTCTGACTGTTAGCTATCTGTCAGTGTTGCCTAAATGGAACATGCAGTAAGACAGAATACTCACAACAATATTACAATGTTGCCTTTAAACCAACAATTAGAGCCAATGGACACTGATTTCGGATGTGTTTGGCTGGTATAGAAAAACATCAGCTTTTTACATTTTAACCAGCCGTAGGGCTATGAGGATAATTTCGTGTCTTTATTATTCAAGCAAAGAAAAAAAGCCAAACAAAAAATACATGGCCCTGCTAGCCATGTTTTGTAGTTCTTACTATATTAGCGGCCTAGCTCGCTTTTTTTTGAACATATTTTCATCATTTTTGTACCGAAAGGAAAGTATGTGAAACCCTCTAACAACAAGATCTAGGCTGAAACTGCCACATAGGTAACGTCACTAGCATTAGCCCGCGGGTAAATTGTGCACCGCGGGTAAACAGACACCCACTGCATTCTAAATGCCACTTACAAAGAAAAAAACTGATATTAAAAATCATTACAATACAACTTATGATCTTGCTGTTTTTAGTTGCATTAGCTCAATTAAATTGAGTTGAATTGAGTATATTAAATTCAGTAATTCCACCCTTATTTAATCATCTTAATTCTAATTTCTAATTATTTACAGATATGTAACTAAATTTATGGTTTGTAAATTATCTAGTTTAATTTACTAGTTACAGTGGTATTTAATTAACCATATGAGAGGCCATTTGTAACAAATGCTCAGGAGACGAAGGATCTATATGCAGCACTTTATTTGCACCAGAGTAAACACACAGGCAGACATCCAACAATGAAAAACGCTCTGTAATGTTCACTCAAAGGCAAAACAAGACTTCGCAAAGTTCAAAGGAAACCAGGTGAGTATATATAGCGTTCTTGATTGCGAAATGGCCGCCACCTGTGGCTGGCGTGGTCCAGGCACGGGGTCATGGGAAATGTAGTTCTAATATTCCGGGGACGGCTCCCGTTGGCGGCAGCTAGAGGGCCTACCATGAGGTCTGGGTGCTGGTCGATCTGGGTTCCTTTGCTGGAAGTCCTCGATGAGACAGGGATCTAGGATGTCAGTAGCGAGAACCCAGGACCTCTCTTCCGGACCGTAGCCTTCCCAGTCAACCAGGTATTGGAGACGACCACCCCGGTGCCTCGAGTTTAGGATGGTGCTGACCCTGTACGCCTCCTCGCCGTCCACAATGATGGGAGGAGGCCCCTGGTTACTGGCCTTGTCTAGGACCTCCACTCTTCAGGGACCACCAGCGGACTTCAACAGAGAAACATGGAAGGTGGGTGAGATACGGTAACTAGATGGTAAACTGAGTCTGAAAGACACTGGGGTGATTTGCTTAATGATTTTGAAGGGACCCACATACCTGGGACTAAGTTTCTTGCACGGGAGTTGTAGCCGGAGATCCCTGGTGGACAGCTATACCTAGGATATTGTCCAGGAGCATAAGGAGGGTTTTGAGTGCGGTGGCGGTTGGCCTGTTCGGTGGTTCGACGGACGGCCCTCTGTAGGTGCACATGAGCAGCGTTCCAGGTTTCCTCACTCCTTTGCATCCAGGTGTTGACAGCAGGAAGATCCGAAGGTTCACCAGACCAGGGGAATAGAGGAGGGTGGAAGCCCAAAACACACTGGAAGGGTATCAGGTTAGTGGCTGGTTTGCGAATCGAATTCTGAGCGTATTCTGCCCACATCAGGTAACGGTTCCAGTCCGACTGGTTTCTATGGGATATAATGTCCTCAGGTAGGCCATAAAATCTGAACACGTAGTTGCAGAGGATCTCAGCCGTCTCTAGAGCTGTGGGAAGCTTTGGAATAGAAATTAGACGACAGGCCTTAGAAAAACGATCAATAATAGTTAGAATAATGGTGTTACCTTGGGATGCCGGTAGGTCAGTGACGAATTTGATGGCTATATGAGACCAGGGGCATTGGAGGATTGGCAGAAGATGGAGCAAACCAGCAGGTGAGTGGTGAGGTGATTTGGAGATGTTACAACCTTCGCAGTTCTTTATAAATTCAACAGTGTCCACCTGCATTGAGGGCCACCAGAATTTATTGGATAATAGGTGGATAGTAGCCGTGATACCAGGGTGACCTGAACTGGGCAGTGCATGAACCTGACTGAGAACTCTGGGACGAAGGGCTTGGGGAACATACGTAAGGTTGGCTGGACAGTTTGGAGGTGCTGGTTCCTGAGTCAGAGCCTCGTTGATTTCTGTCATAATGTCCCACTGGACAGGGGAAACCACCATGCTGGCAGGGAGGATGCTCTCAGCAGACGGGGTTGAATGATCTGACTTGTACAGGCGAGATAGAGCGTCGGCCTTAGTGTTCTGGGAGCCTGGTCTGTAGGTCACCTTAAAATTAAAGCGGGTAAAAAACAAAGCCCAGCGAGCCTGGCAGTGGTTAAGACGTTTGGCTGAGCGCAAGTATTCTAGGTTGCGAAGATCAGTTAAAACAGTGAAAGGATGCTTGGCCCCCTCTAGCCAGTGCCTCCATTCCTCAAACGCAACCTTCATGGCTAGAAGTTCTCTGTTACCCACATCGTAATTCTGCTCTGCAGAACTTAATTTATGGGAATAGAAGGCACATGGATACATTTTGGGAGGATCACCTTGTCGCTGGGACAGAACGGGCCCCACTCCAGTACTGGATGCATCAATCTCTACCACGAGTTCTTTGTCCGGATCTGGATGGTGGAGCATAGGAGCAGTGGTGAATTGTTCCTTGAGATCCTGAAAAGCATCTAGAGCCAAAGAAGACCAAGACAATCGATTAGTTCCTTTCTTTACCATGGATGTGAGAGGGGCCACCATCATACTGAAATTTCTTATGAAGCGACGATAGAAGTTGGCAAACCCCAGGAAACGTTGAAGCTCCTTGAGGGTGCGTGGCTGGGGCCAGTTGACTACCGATTCCACCTTCCGCTCGTCCATGGCGACCCCCTCTGGACTAATCACGTATCCTAGAAATGAGACTTGAGTGCAGTGAAATTCGCACTTCTCCGTCTTTGCATACAACTGGTGATCAATGAGTCTTTGTAAGACAGCTCTCACATGTGCGGCGTGATCCTGAAAATTGTCTGAGTAAATGAGTATGTCGTCAATATAAACGATGACCCAGCGATTTATCATGTCTCGAAAGATATTATTTACAAATGCTTGAAAACATGAGGGACTATTAGCGAGTCCAAAGGGCATGACCAGATACTCAGTGGCCTGAAGTAGTTCAAAAAGCTGTTTTCCACTCATCACCCTCTCGGATACGAAACAAATTATAGGCGTTTCTGAGGTCTAATTTAGTGTAACTGTTCAAGAGCTGCTTGTACCAGAGGCAGGAGATATCTGAATTTTATGGTTACCTCATTTAGGCCACGGTAGTCAATGCAGGGGCGTAATCCTCCATCTTTTTTCTTCACAAAGAAGACTGCCGAGGCTGGTGAGGTGGATGGTCTAATGAACCCCTTTTCCAGTTCCTCCTGAATGTATTTCTGCATAGCCTCTGACTCAGGCTGTGAAAGAAGGAAAATGCGGCCCTTGGGAATGGCAGCCCTGGGAACAAGCTCGATGGCACAATCACTGGAGCTATGAGGGGGTAGTTCTGTGGCCTTAGTTTTGCTGAAGGCAAGAGACAGATCCGTGTATTCAGCTGGCAGGGTTGTCTCCTGGGAGCAGGGAACACTGAGCGAAGATCGGTTATTTTGGAGTTTTACATTCACACAGTTAGTTTTACAATGAGGAGACCATTGAATTATTTCTCGTTTTGCCCAGGAAATCACAGGGTTGTGGATATCAAGCCATGGGAATCCCAGGATGATAGGTGTCTGCGGAGAGTGGATTACAAACAGACGTATGGATTCCTCATGTAGGGCACCGACACGGAGGTTCAGGTCCGAGGTGGTTTGCGAGACCTGTCCGGTGCCCAGGGGTCTCCCATCTATCGCCGGCACTGCCACAGGGGAAGAGATGGAGAGCAGAGGTAGGTTATGTAACTGAGCAAAACTTTTATCAATGAAATTGCCTGCGGCCCCTGAGTCGATAAGTGCCTGGGTCTCAACACTTTTACCATTGTGTGTGATCACTACTGACACACGGAGACTAGTGAGTGTTTGAGAGTTGTTACTCACCGGACGATCTCATTTGGGAGCGAGAACAGGACAGTTGTTCCGTAGGTGGCCTGCCTGGCCACAGTAAAGGCACAGATGGTCTCTCATACGCCCCTCTTGTTCGGTGGTCGACAACCGGGCGTGGGTGATCTGCATGGGTTCAGGGTCTGGGTCTTTGGGGTTTGCAGGTGGTACGAAGGGAACCTGGTGCTGGCGTTCTGGCTCGCAGGAGGTTGTTGAGTCGAATAGAGAGATCAATGAACTGCTTGAGCGATTTGCCTTCATCGTGGCATGCCAATTCCGCCTGGAGAGCAGCATTCAAGCCAGTAAACAGAATGGGGGTCAAGAGGCAGGCAGCAAGTAATCCAAAACGATCCAAGTCCAAGGTAATACACAAAAAACCTCCAACAATGAAAAATGCTCTGTAATGTTCACTCAAAGGCAAAACAAGACTTCGCAAAGTTCAAAGGAAACCAGGTGAGTATATATAGCGTTCTTGATTGCGAAATGGCCGCCACCTGTGGGGGGCATGGTCCAGGCACGGGGTCATGGGAAATGTAGTTCTAATATTCCCGGGGACAGCTCCCGCTGGCGGCAGCTAGAGGGAGCCACAGAGGCCAGATTCATGACACCATTGAATGCCT
Source organism: Ambastaia sidthimunki (assembly GCA_036877625.1). Classification (NCBI taxonomy): domain Eukaryota; kingdom Metazoa; phylum Chordata; class Actinopteri; order Cypriniformes; family Botiidae; genus Ambastaia; species Ambastaia sidthimunki. Next base: position 1,532 of record JAZGTK010011344.1, on the reverse strand, counting down.
TTCAAATACACACAAATGTCACACTAATATAACTTATATGACTTTATTGTCATCAAACAAAGTGAACAACATGTCCAACAATCACCTTCTTTGTGGGTATAAAAAACAAACAAACAAACATAAAATGTCCAACATCTGTAGAAATGTTAAAACTTGTAAACTTTTAAGTAATCACATGTGGAAACAAAAATAAATATAAACTTATTACTTTTTAAAATGAGTTAGCATAGTTATACTGACTGTAAGCTCCAAAACAGTATATTCATAGATTTTCCGACATCTTGCACACCTGCAAATCCAGCAAGAACCCAACAAACACATTTAGCCTATACGTTTCGCGATCCTTTTACTCTAGCAACTTTGCTGCTATCAAAGTAACAAGTATAGGGCTGTAGCAACGTTGTTTTGCAACATTCAGAAACGAGACAAGAGTTCTAAGCAGGTTTGTTTATTCCTGATAGCAACTTTGTGGATTACCAGGTCTGCCCGTTGGTATATTTTACTGTTAATATTTTGACAGTTTACAACAATATAAAGTATAAAGCTTAAAGATGAATAATACAGGAGTAATTCAAGTTTATTATTTAATGTTACAGCCATACAATAGTGTTGTATTTACTTAATTTACACTTCCGAATACAGAACATACATAAAAGCATTTACTATGTCTATATGTTATGTTTAATTGTCTAAGTATTCTTATCTGTATTTCTGTAGGCTTACAGATGGGATAACAAAATTAAAGTAGGCTACTAGTTTATGCCCACCATTGGCATAGGCTACCCTTTAAGTTTGATAACAAAACAAATTAAAATAATCTTAGCCGTTTTCATTTCAATATTTATGTAACCTATTTAATTGTCCACCAGAAATAAAAAGAGATAATCTATATGGAGATAATTTTGTGTCTTTATTATTCAAGCAAAGAAAAAAAGCCATATAAAAAAAAAAACAGTTTTGAAAAAAAAATCAAGATTTGAAAACAAAAATGATTCTCATTTTCTTTCATTTCAAATCTGAAACTTCTGCTTGCAGGTCTAAAAGTTTTGCTTGCGAGTCGAAAAGTTTTGCACATCAAAATCTGGTAGCTTGCTTCGGATTGATAGTGTGGGTGGTGCCTGGTCCTCCCGCCCCTTTGAACACGGTGGGAACCGCTGTCTGTACACTCAAAAAAATGATTTTGGCCCTAATTAAGTTCAACATTAAGGTTAAGGTTGAGCTTTATTGTCATTCCGTTACATGTGTGGGCATGCAGTGGAACGAAATTTTGTGTCTCGCAGGACCACGGTGTTACACAGAGAAAAAAAATAAATAAAAAAAATAAAATACAAATAAATATACAATACACACCCCTAGACATAGAACAATTTTAAGACTATACACACTTTTTAATCCTATACATAAACTATACATGATACCCTTACTGAGAGGGGTAATCTAACTATACATATACTATAAATACACTATAAACTACACTATAAATTGTTGACTAAGGACATACACATAGCCTAGGACAGACAGTACAAGTACCA
>JAZGTK010011343.1:0-15685 GCA_036877625.1 Ambastaia sidthimunki | reverse complement strand
CAAGACCCAAATAATGTTTTATTTGTAGGACTAACACTAGGATCAGGGCTTCAGTCCTGTAGTAGTAATTAAGGTGCTGTCTGACTGTGCAGTGATGGAGCTCTGAGGCTGATAAAAGCTCATCTTCATCACCAAGCTGCAGTTTAGCTGAGGAAACAGCAGGGGGCATCATAGGCTGCTTAAAGGAGAGGAGCTCAAACTCCATGTTGGAGGCAGGCGGGGGTGTCAGGGTGAGGAGGTCTCCTGGACCTGGTGCACAAGAGTTCTGGTTTCTTTCCAGGACAGCTATTGCTTGTAGAGGCAAAGTGATCAGACAATTTACCCGTTTGCCGGTATGGCCTTGGGGATCCAGATGTAAAACTGTATTTTGGACATGATAGAGGGTTCTAGGAGGGAATTGTGATTTCCATGTATTCACCCACAGACTGAGAGATGGTCATAATTCTTGTCTAGACTGTCATCTAGGTTTCTGTGTCCAAGGACATTTGATTCTGGAGGCAAATAAACTTGAAGTCTCCTAGTGTCTGGATTCTGGTTTCGATAAATTTCTGCAGGACTTGTTACCATGGCAACCTCTCCCATCCACACCTTGTTTGTCACTATGGAAACTGGCAACAGATTCCATCTCAGTTTACTCGATCCCTTTATCCCTCTTTTCATTTCCAATGGATTTGTTTCTCCTTAAATTCATCTTCTCCTTCACTGTCCTCATACTGCCTCATGGATTGAAGGAGCTCCAAGAAGTCGCTCTCTGCCAGGTTCTGGTCTTCTTGGTCCCTGAGATGAAGCTCCTGAGCTGGAAACACCGCTGGATTCTCCTCCTGGGTCTTCCTCACTGCTTCTAGAATATTCATCACATCGTTGCTGCAGTTCAGCCAAACTAAACCTGAGGGGAAACACACACACTTATTTACTATATTTACTATGTAATATATAAAGTTGGAATATTTAAATGTATAAAATAAACAGATTTAGTTTTCACAGGAAGAACAAGTTATGAGGTCACGTCACATTATGATGAAAGGTTACCAAGCCAAACCTTTTTTTATTTGGAATAACATTCAAAAAATGATGAATTGTTTACAATAAGAACAGAAACGTGTACTGAAACATAAATAGGTTTAATTCAGATTTTGTTTTTACTTTAAATCATCTTTTAAGTTCACTCAATAGTTATTTAGTTAACATGTTAAACTGAGCAGAGCTCATTGATGACACTGACCTATCAGCCAGCAGCCATATGTGTGTGTAAAGTAAAGGTACTAAGGAGGGCCAAGACCGCCAGCCCAGCAACATCACTTAACAACAACCTCTGAGCAATAGGCAGACTCTCCTCTTGAACTTTTCGAACCCTGAGCCATGAACCTAAAAACACATGCAGTACAACACAGCTATACAAGTGCTATAATGTTGGATGTTGGCTTGGCTATTCGTCTGCACTTTCTAATAGGTCAATTGTGCTTCATAAAAATGTGCTTAATAATTATACAAATAATTTCCTGTTGTCTAAGTGTAAATGTTTGGCCAATTTAATGATTTATTAACCATGTTAGCCAGCAGGGGGCTTCTCATGTACAACATTAACAAGTTTTTGAAGACATCTCCACTGTCCACATGTAACTGCACATCACTCAGCTGAGGGCTGTTCACTATACTGTTCAGATCTGACGTGAACCTGGAAACATACACGTAAAAGACCAACACGTGTACAGAAAATACGGTAATACAGGATATTATTATAAAGCCAGACTGCAGTAGTATGAGGAACATGTGGAAAGAGGAACTGCAAACTGATTTATTACTGAGGCTGTGTTGAGGGTCTTCTTGTCATTTGTCTCTGGAACAAAACCACTTAAAGGAAGTTCATTTACATGTAAAGAGAAAATAGTAAAGAAAACAGACTATATTGTTTGTTGTAGTACTCTGTATGTATAAAAAACTCACTTGGTTAATGGCAACAAATGTTTGGACTTCTGCACATAAAGCTTCTGAGGGTCCCTGCTGGAGATTTCTTTATAAGTACGAGTTATTTTACAAGTTGTTTTTACCTTTTCTTTTTAGATGAACAGTTAAACACTATGTCAAAGTCGTGACGCTTACATGATACATTTCTGAGTAAAATTATAAACGTTTATTATACGTGAAGGATGCTATTTGTGCACAACTAACGCCACTTAATAAAACCGCAAAAATAATGTAGTTTAATTTGAATGCTCATACAGAAAGTAACATAACAGTAACAGTGTTTACAAATGCCTACATTAAGTTCTTATGAAGTGCACAATAAACTAAGACGTGAATGTATTTTAGGTGTCAGTTAACGTTTTATTAATGTTGTGATTCATGAAAACAAACCGTCGGCAAGGCGGACTTCATCTTGTCTTTCAAACCATTGTAAGGAATGGTTTAGATTGTAAAATGACGATTTTCTTCTAGAAACATGCAGCAGACACTTCAAAACAGTCCCGCGACCGCCTCTGTGTACTTCCGGTGACGTACGGCAGGTGACGTTACGGCGACGTGGATTACGAAACATCTCGGAATCATGTGACTTACAAAATGACGAAATCGCTAAAATATTACAAAGCACACGGTGGACCATTTACTCACTTCTCGCTATATTACATCTTAAAATGTTTTTGTATTTTTAAAACTAATAAGAGCTTTTTTGAACCACCGAAAATATTCAATGTCAACTTTTTCTCAGTATGGTGGGCTGTATAGTTCTAGCAGTATTTGTTTTATATGGTATAATTTTGATAGAACAGCATTAAAAACACATGATTTGGATCTGTTGCACACAGTTTATTTAACAATATGGTATATAAGTAAGAAATAAGTTTTTTCAACCAGTTTATACAGTGATTCCATTCTCTCTTCCTTAGATTTATAGTACTTTGCTTAATAACTTGCATGATTTACATTGAGGGAAAAAGAGAGCCCCCATTCAAGTTTATGTGAGAGGAATGAGGGTCAATCGCGGAACCCATTCTGTGTTTCAACAAGCAGTCAGGCGGCGAATACCCCTTTCCTCCCACTCAGCTTAGGGGTCTCTGTCTCACCTCCTTTCTTTGTCTCTCTTTCTTTATACTTATATATCTGTATGACAAAATTAGGACAAAAAGCAACAATTTTCTACATCTGCAACACAGAACCCCTGGATTCAGGCCAGTGAGATTGTGTAAATGCGTACATGTCCTCTTGGGGTTGATATTGTATTGAATGACGTGTGTGTGTGTCTGGCTGCATACATGCGTATGCACAGTTCCTATCAATACAAACAAAAAAGTTCTCCTCATACAAACTTCACAATGAGGAAAGGAGGGGATGCCCCCAAATGCATGTTTGAAAAAAATGGTACAACACTACAATACAATCGCCGAGATGTATGATAGAGCAGAGAAACCCTAATCCAAACTCCCAGACAAATTATTTTACAGTCTTCCAACACAAAATGCTGTAAAGTTAGATAAGGTATAAAATAAAGGCATGAATAATATAATGAGGTTGTAAAAAAAATGCATGAAACCAGAAACTTCAAAAACAGACAAAACTTCAAAACATAACAGTGACCACATACGGGTCTAAACTGAACAAAAAATATATTCTTTGTGATTTAGATTTCTTTTAAACAACAATTTTCAAATCCCTCTTAAAAGGAAGAAATATCAGTCTTTTATTTTAGGAAACATCAACATTCCCTATCTTGTTGACTTAAATTTCTGTTTTTCTTACATTTCTTTAAACTTTTTACATATCAGTACAAAAAATTAACAATATTAGGAGAAAAACCCACTGAGCCACAAAAAAAGAGGAGGGGGAGACTGTGGTGGGTGGAGTCTCCCAAAAAACGCTACAATCCCTCCACAAATTTCTCCAGCGTGTCCCCTGTTGTATCTCCCACCATACCTAAGTCACTGGGCAGCCCTCCCCTGTTGGGCGTATTAAGCTGCGGGAGCATGGCACTCTGCTCTGGAGTACCCAAGTGTCCTTGCTCCATGGAGCCAGGCAAGGGGGTTGCCAGGCCAGGGTGTGGTGATCCTGTGTGGGGTGGTGCGTGCTGTGGTGACGGCTGTGGCTGAACCTGTGGTGAAGGACTGGAATGTGGAGGAGGTTGCTGCGACGGAGGTCTGGGAGACTGCACAGGTGCTGGTGAGCACACCTGATTGCCAAGTGCGTTAGCCATGGGCTGGCCAGACAGGTGTGCGCCCTGCGGCTGGCCAGAAAGCAGGTGAGTTTGTGGGCTCATGGGACTGGGTTGTGCCGGTGAACTCATTGGAGGCTTGAGCACGGCCTGCTGTTGAGGAAGCTGCTGCTGTTGCTGAAGCATGCGTTGATGCAGAAGGTTTTGTGCGCTATCCATACCCATTCCAGCCTGCCCCATTTGGGCCATGGAAGGCAGCTGACCCATAGGCCCACCAGCACCCTGCATGGCCAGCTGCTGCTGCTGCATACGAAGTTGCGAGTAATTGGTTGCAGCTCCTTGTGCCTGTTGGAACTGGCCATGTGCCTGTGGCATTACTCCCTGCTGCTGCTGTTGTTGCTGCTGCTGTCGCAACATCTGTCGGCGGTACAACTCCTGTATCTGTGGGTTGTTGGCATGTACAGGGTTCATGAGCTGACTCTGGGCATTGAGAGCTGCCATGCCTTGTGGTGTGGGCTGCTGCTGTTGTGGGGCCATGCCAGGCCGTGGCACTCCTTGCATGACTGCCATGCCTTGCATTGCAGGCTGTGCTGCATGCATGCCTTGCTGCTGTTGTTGTTGTTGTTGCTGCTGCGGCTGGTTGGCATTGTATTTTGCTGTCCTTTGTTTGATGAACGCAGCCATAAGTTGTGGATTGGATTTAAGGATGTTCAGGACCTGCTGTTGTTGCTGGGGGGAGCTAGGTGACTTAAGGGTGCGTAGCAGGTCCTGCAAGGCATTGGGGGCAATGGCGCCAGGTCTCTGAGGTCCTCGAGGTTGCTGGCCCTGTGTGGGGACCATCATGCGCTGCTGTGGTGCTTGCTGAGGCATCATGGGTCTCTGCATTGGCATGGTCTGTTGAGGCCCCTGTGTTGTCTGCTGTGGAGCAATCTGCTGCTGAGCTGCTTGCATACCTGCCTGAGGACTTCCAGTCCACTGTCCTTGTTGCATGGGCTGCATGACCTGCTGCCCACGTGGCCCAACAAGCTGCATGGGTGGCTGCATCGGGCCTGGCATGCGTGGCTGCTGATGGTTCATGGGAAGGCCATTCATGGTCATGCGGTAGTTCTGGTTGTGTTGAGCCTGCGCAACCATCTCTATGTGCCGTGCCATTTTAACTGCAGCCGGTGGCGGAACCTGCTGCGGTGGAGGTTGTTGCAATGGCTGTTGTTGCGGAGGCTGGGGAAGCGGAGACTGCTGTTGGTGAAGAGGAGAAGCCTGTGGGCCAGGTTTGCCTTGCGAGGCCTGTGTTTGAGGCTGCCCGTTGCGGGGTGCACTGGGATAGGCTGGAGACATGACACCCGCATTCGGTGTGGCAGGCTGACTGGACAGTTGTGGTGTTTGGGGGGTGTGGGGCTGCTGATGGGAGGTGGGCGTGCTGGGGGCTGTGGATGCAGGGGGTGACGGTAAGCTCTGAGGCATGGCTCTTCCCTGCATGGTAGCCATGCGTCTCCGCATCATCTGCGCCTGCTGCAGCCTATGTTGCAGCTGCTGCTGACGCAACTTGTGCTTGATATTGAGGCAGAAGGGCACAGGGCACTTGTTCTCCTGGCAGTGTTTGGCGTGGTAGCAGCAGAGTGCAATAAGCTGCTTGCACACCGGACACCCACCATTCGTCTTGCGCTTGCAGCCCTTTGTGTGCTGCACCACGCGCTTCATCTTCTGACATGATGGCAGAGAGCAGTTGGCATTGCGACACTGGCAGGCATGCACCAGGGACTGGATGCAACGCTGGATGCTCAGACGCCGACTCTCCTGAGGACTCTTGGAGGCTTCGCCACTTTGGCTGTTGTTGTCATCGTCCAGACCCAGACCCCACTTAACCATCTGATGCTCATGACCCTTAGTGTTGTAGCAGCTAATGCACAGGTCAAAGTCCTGAGGAAAGAAGGAGACACATTGATCAAGTAATGAAAGACAGGAGTATTGCATCTACTTATTATAAGGAGACATGGTTTGGATAAAACATAAATCCACTTAAAAAAATAGTGCTGAACAAGTATTGAAAACTGATGATTTCAATACTTGTTACCATTTCATTTTGAAATTTTGTCTTTGAAACAGATCAAGTTCAAAAACACATGCGTTAAGTTACACTTGAGCAAAAAAGGCCGATATTTTCAGCTGCCGATACGTTGGCCGATCTCTAGTTAACAAAGCTAGTAAAAGTAAGGATCCATGAATCCCCAAATTATTAATTCTAAAAGCACTAGGTTTCTTGCATCGGTTTTCCATTCAATAAACAAAACCCCAAAGCACATTAAAACCCCCTCATGACTCAACTGCTGTAGAGTGTTGCTTTAAACTCCTACCTCGCACACAGTGCAGTGCCAGCGTGTCTCGACGTGGTGTTTACATTCATTGCAGGTGTAGACGAAGCGGTCCTGGCCCTGGTTGTGAAGCTCCACCAGCATGCACATGGTGCTCCACTTACAGCGGCGCAGAGAGCTAAACTCCCAGTGCTTGTCCCGTGCTAACGTCAGGAAGGCATCTCTTCCGTCCATTAGGTCACAGTTAAGCAGAGGATCGGAGTCAATGATGGGTAGTAGTGTGTTGACCATGGGCCCAGAGTGCAGATGGATTACAAAAAACACCTGGGAAATCAAGTATAAACAGTCAAGAGCTTCTTCTATACTGCTTATCCTTATGTAGAGTCACAGAAACACTGGGGCCTATCCCAGTCAGAAGACATGAAACATCCTGGACAGGTGCCCAGTTTTTTATCAAAACTTCCTAAGAGAATCTTACATGCATGCATATCAAAGCTGACATTCAATAAACAATATGTTGTTTTGTGTTAAGAAACCACCAACTAAACAAACAATGCAAATGACACATGCGATGCCTCAAAGATTGAGATAAAGAAAATACAGCAGACCTCTCTGTGTTTCTCCATGGTGGCATAGAGTTTCTGAGAAAGGTCATTGGCTACATTCGGCATCCCAGGTTTCTTCTTATTGGATCGGCTCAAGCTGCTTTTGTTCTTATTTGTTTTCTTGTTATTCTTTTTCTTTGCATTCTTGCTGTCCCCTGGCGTGCCCTATTAAAAAGAATTAAAGTGTTATTAGGGTTTTTAAGAAACAGTGAAAGAACCTCTAGGAAATTTTCAAGAAAACCTTATGAAGGGTAATGTTAATGCTTAAATGCTAACATGGTTTCTTTCATTCACCTCAGGAGTTTCACAAGCTGCCGTGTTCTCTTCTTTCTTTCTCTCCTCTTCCTCTTGTTCCAACTCTTTAATGCTCTCCTCCAGCACATTGGGCCAAAAATCACCCTCAAAATATGGAAGCTCGTTTGCACTCGTCAAACGGTCCTCTGTGGCTTGTTTGAAAATGTCCTATAAAGCACAAACAAGTACTTCTACCACATCTGCAGTCGTAGTTATAATGACCAAAAATGAACAATTCTAGGAGTTGTGAATTCTATCCAATAATAATAAGAAATATTGATTTAAGGGGTCCAGAAATATTTGATTACTGCTTGGCATGATGACTTCTATGAACCTCTGTATATATTTTTACAATACATTCCTGCAAGCAAATTAAAAATAAAAAAACATGGGGGAAATGTTTTTAAAGTAGGATCATGATCTCTGCTTTACCTTGTAGTCGTGCAGTATCCGCTCAGCAAAAGCCTTGTCCAGCATTTTGCGGTACCATTCCTGTAGGCGCTTGGGTTTAGGGATCTTCTGGTCAGCAGGGTGACAATGGAAGATGTAGTCATCACCTTCACTAGGCGGACAAGCCCAGATATGTGCTGTAACAAATCTGCATTGGAAACATATATATTACTGAACAGAAGCAGTAAAAAGGTGGGAATGGCAACTCTATTTTATCAACTCAAATAAAATGTGTGTGGAGAAACCTACCCGAGCTTCTTGACATATTCCAAGTAGCCAATAAGGATTTCATGATAGACTGCTGTTCTCAGCATGCGAGGTCTGAAGAAGTGAATACTATCCAGGTATGATATGTATACCCGTCTAGGTGGAGAGACAAAGATATATTTTATTCCACTGCATTCGGGACTGAGCCCTGAGCATCTCTTCACGTAGATGAGACAGACTGTTCACCTGGTGTTGGGGAAAGAGCAATCAGAGCCATACTCTTGCACGTGCATGCCGAAGAAACACACGTCCACCCCGTCAATCTCTTCAAAGGCAAAAAGTGCTTTGGTTCTGTAGGGGAAGCTGTCAGGCATCTCTGATGTGTCTACAAACCTGTAACAGGGCAGAAGATTAATCTACATTTACCCTTTTCGCAACCAAACATTCGCACACCACTGTAATTATCAGTATTTTATCTCATGAACTAATATTGTAATGGATGCACAGGAAATACATTTTACAAACCAATACTAAAATGTCAACTTCAGTCAACAAAAATAATTTGATAGAAGTTTGTCCGATTATGTAGTTTATACACTTCTAACAGGTTATTTACACAGCAAACTGTCCAGCTAATAAGGTTTAAACTCAAACCTAAAAATGTTATTTGAAAACAGTTTATTTTGAGATAATCTTCTTAGAACATAACAGACTGACAAGAAGATTGTTTACCTGGCCTTCATGCCAGGTTTGACCTCCACCGTTTTATCTGAACTGGCTACTACTCGCACAAACACTTCTCCAGCTTCTGGATGGTTCTGTCTCTTCAAGTACTTGTTAACTCGATCTTCTATGTATGTGCCCAACCGGGTCGTCTGCAACCCTGGATTAAGAAAAGAACATTAAGCACAAATAGAAGCACGTTTTATGGATTTCATGTCAATCCATCTGACATTTACCAACTTACTTTTAGCTGAAAACTTGTTCTCTTTTCTGGACTTCCCACTCTTTTTCAAACAGTTATCACAGATAAACCTGTGGACAAAAATGTGTATTAATTCTGACATCCCAAATCCAATCCATAATTGTGCTTCGATGTGTTTTTAAACTTACCCAGAAGGCCAGATGACTTCATAATGCAGGACACATATCTGATGCATCTTCCGCCCACAATCTTTACATTCAACAAACCTGAGATGGAGAATTGATTAATGGAGTTCAGAACTTATTCTCGAGCGTTTCCTGGCAACAATGTTACTTTAGCAAGTGTATGAATGCTGCGACACTAACTGCAAGTGCAGGTAGTTTAGAAATAAATGCGTCACTCAGTTAATTTTCCTCCAGTTCTTACGCATTTGCAAGCAGGCCAATACAAGTGTGCCTTTGTAGGAGGTGTGTGTTTATAGCTATTTCAGGTTTGTCACTAATATTATTCAGGAAAGTAAAAACAAGATGAAATCTCTTTACTTTTAATAAATACATCTTGGGTGATGCGATCACAAGTGCAATAGACTGCTGTTTACATCTGGTAGTAACATAAGTTTACTGGTTAACTAGACTGGTTAACTTACTCCATTCCTGCATTACAATGTTGATAAAGTAGTGGTCACTAATTTTTTTAGACTGTTGTTTTATTTGTTTGTTTGGTTGGTGGGAGTGTCTCCATCACTGTTGACAGCGGGTGGCGCCACTGAGCAGAAGCCATGTGGTGCGAGGAGTTCCAAGTGGCCAACTGTATAAGATACTACGGACCAATATGGCCCTACTACGAGCATGTGCTATCTGATAGGGCACCAGCAGTGAGGGCTGCCTCATGGAATTCTGGGAAATCATGTTCACATCCAAGAAGAGAGTTTACTTACGGCTCAGGATCTAGTGTGTCGTTCTTCCTCCTTTCGAACTGGTCTTTAGAGATCATTCTGCACACAAACAAAACCCAACATCAAAAATACATCAAGATTAAAACGTGTTAATGTTAACTAATGCAGCATATTATAGAAGAACTTAATGGTTATGAATCATTTTGCACTTCTGACTTTCGCCTCCTGATAAGTGATACAGTAAGCCATAAAATCTCTGTAACCAAGCCTGAACTGAAGTGGAAAATGGAAGGTGAACGATTACTTACGTCTGCGGCTGAGATGGATCATCTCCCAGCGTTACGCTATCTCCCTGAATCTCATTGAAGCACTTCTCACAGAAATGATACCTGTACAGACACAAACACAGTCATAAATCACTCAGGCTAGTCAGATATGCACAGAAGGTACATAGACCAGATACAAGGCAGGTTATGAGAAGATCCTTTCTCATAACCTGCGTCAGGGCATTACTATGTGCGTCACACATGCAATTTTACTATTTTCTGATGTAATTCACACAGAGTATATAATATCAAATAATAGTATAATATGTGGTAAGCATCATGACATGCTTTTAATGTTGTGTGCATTTACATGCTACATGTAAAACAAATGTTTACAAACCATAAACATAAAAACAGCTTTATAAATTACAGCAGAAATTTTCTGGGTTTTCTCCAGCTTCACTTTTTAAAATGTAAACATGCAGAACGAAATCAGCACAATTAGCAAAAATATATGTGTGGTCTTTAGGTTTTGCATAAACCATTTCTAAATATTTATTAAGCATAGTTGCTATAAGTGCACATAGTTCTTTGTGCGTAAAGTCACGCAAATCACGCGCTGGATACGTTATACTGGATACGTTCTGCATAATTCAGAAGTAGTTTAAGCTAAAGTAATTTCAATGCTGAGAGTTGCGTTGCAAAGTCTGATGCAGATATGGTTTTGCTTCACACAGTTTAATGAATTTGGGAACACTGACACAAGTCAAAGCCATTAATTACTCTTGTGTTCAAAAAGCGTCTCGGCTGGAACAAGGGCAGGATGTTTATAACTCTGAGAATACAGAGAAACTCGGCCAATCGCAAACATGAGAAAGAAAGCGAATAAATGAAGCCAATAGTGGATGTGAGCCTGAGTGAGAGCAGCTGTGTCTGTTTGCCAATCAGCTCATGTTGAAGGCCTGCAGTGACGTGCTTTGTACTGCAGGGGGCGCAAAGGAGCCCGTTATGAGTAAGCAGGCACTCAGAAGCAAAACTTAATAATGTGCCAGTGCAAATATTACAACTGCCAATGAATTAGAACTAACTAGGGATTTCAAGCAGACTAACCATGAAAACATAGAGAAGGCGTCTTTTAATGTGAATGGATACGAACAGGCAGACGCTTACATAACCTTACACAACTATATGGAAAGATAATGCCAACGTCTCTGCTACGGCTGTCGCCGAATGCCAACTACATTAAAAGCATGTCCACTTAAAACGTTTCCCAAGGCTGTCTACAAAGTGAATGTGACTGACGTATATCTTTTACGTAACATAACTCAAGGGGACAGGAAGTGGATCTTCTCACCTGTTCTGATAGCTGTAATAAGTGCCGTCCCGGGGTATTGTACACAGCTGCTTGCCATAACAACAGAGCGTCTGAGGAGAAAACTCGTACTGTGGGAGGAAAAGATGAAAGAGTTTAGAAAAGCATGACTTAAGATTGTATAAACAGGACTGGCATTGTCTGCACAGTATTAATAATAACATGCAGGAAAACCTAAATTGGTCATGCCTGCAAAAACAAAAAAATTAATAAAAAATAATTTTATAAAATTAATATAAGTGCTGTATGATTTAATTGTGTGGTTTTTCCAGGAATGCTGACATTTGTTTCTTCCAAAACAAACTTGCCTTGGGTAAAAATTGAACACTTGAACATATGCGCTGGAAACACTTTGACGTTTGTGTAATTTCAAACGTTTTTCCCAATTTTGGGTGACATCTAATGTCTGTTTTTCTTTTCACTAATTATTATTAATAATATATATCATTGAAAAATAAAAAATCTGCATAAACAGCGAAAAATAACAGAACAGTAAACGACCACAAACAAAAATCACTTCAAACCTTCGAAAGATTAATAAGCACCACGAAGCAGACAATGATGTCATTCTGACAGATGTAAAAAGACAATTTCAGTCAGTATCTCACCTTTCTTCCACAGCAGTAACCGAGGCCCTGCATGACAGGGTCTATCTCCTGCTCAAACACTTCAGCCAGTTTGGAGCAGTATTTGTACACGCGGGACGTCTTCCTGTTGTACAGCCAAGCGTTGTTGAACATCAGCCATACGTCATCTACGTACTGCCAGGGCTCCTGGTACTGACCCGTGTCCAGCTTTCGTTTGATAGTTGAAAGGTCTATCGGGTTCTTCACGATATCGAAGTAGTCCTGAGTGAAGGAAATAAAACACCAGTTCAATACTACAAGATGTAAGACCTGTACTGATGTCACTTTCACACTACAGGACTCAGTTTGAATTGCTTTTATTTCAAAACAATTTGAGACATAATGCAAATTGTGTATATCATGGGAATAGTCAGTAGTAATTTTACTAAAATGTTACTGAAAAATAGGGCTGCACAATGTTGAAGAAAAACATGATACGTAGGAACTTGCTAAATTATACAGTACAATAATGCCTTAAACTATACAATTATTTATTAAAATTCATTTTAAACAACATGCTTTCTTCTTTCTGGGAAAGGAAAACATCGCTACAACTTAAAGTCTCTCTGCTTCAACCTAAAACTGACTATACGTAACTTTTTGAAGATTTAAAATCATTTAGTTATTGCAAGCCATAGCGATATGCAGGTATAGAGAGATTTCATTATTTTGTGCAGCTATATTTGAAAAATGGCCACCAATTAATGAACAGTCTAGATGCAGATCATTATCTGATGCTTTGTGTTCATTCTGTCTTATGTACGAAGCTAAATGCTTTGGACTTACAGGGATGCCGAGAAGTATGGGGTCCACAGGCTGTCGGAAAGGCAGAGACTCTGGATCCTGCCTGTACAGTGACTCAAGAGTGGGCATCAGCGCCTGCCGCAGCTCTTCAGGCTTAAAGACTGCAGAAGATGACACATAGGAAGGCACAAAGAAAAAGTAGGAAAATTACCAAGAGGAGAACGAAGACCACAAAAAAAAGACTGATAGGCAGACCAGAAGAGGTTCACTAATATAATATTTGGTTCCTACTTTTCCTGCGAGACTGGGATGGTGAAGAGGATGTTGTGCCGTTTGTCCTGCCTTCGTCTTCCTCTTTGGTCTCCGCCTTAATATCTGTCTTCTTATCCTCTGCCTCCATTGGCTCCTGCTTGGTCTCCAGCCCCTCTTGCTCCTCCTTTTTGACCAATAGGGAGCCCGAGTCGCCATCGGTCTAGAAGAAGGTGAAACAATGATCAGAACAAACATCCGTCAACCCCAATGCAAAGAATAAATCAGAATTTATGGGGTATAACGAGATCTTTAAATTATCGGTGATTCAGGTGAGACTAACCTCCATCTTGGGCTCTGTCTTAATGCCTATGTCGTAATCCTGCTCCTCTGTTTTAGTCTCGCTGGCAGGCACGTCGGGTGCGGCATGCTGGGAGTGCAGCTCAGTGCTGGCCGCGGATGCTGGGGTGGGTACACGGTTATCTCCACTCTAAGAGGAAAAAGAACTAAGGGTTAACGCCTGTTCTATAATTAGTATTATTAGATTTGTTTTAAAAGCCATGATTATTGTCTGTTAGTTTTTGGCTGTTCCAAAACCTAGCGAGCTGCCTACCTACAGAGCCCTTTTAAAAGCATTATGGCACACTTCAAATGCCTTTCTTCAAAATCTTCAAATCTTAAGAGACCCTTTATCCACAACAGCTAATTTAGAATTGCATGTGTCCATTGCATGCGAGATGTCAATCCCAGAATGCACTGCGTCAAGCTCCTTGAAACAATGAATCCAGCACCGTGAACAATGTAAATGTATATATTTTCATGATTATTACTGTATTAAATTGTTAGCTTAGCAACATGTACAACAACTATACAATCAGTTCTGTACAATCGCAAGTGCTTCTCGTGATAAGAACTTTTCGTGTTGTGCAAGAACTTGCCGACTTGTGTTTTAAGTCTATAAATTCTGAGTTTCCTATAGGGCTAGAATGCTTTAGAAGACAGCTGCTTATGCAGACAGCAAGGCAACTCACAAAGTTTTGGAACAGAGCCCATGTCTTAAGCTCTTAAACAATGTTGAGAAAAGTGGCGAAAGATGCTAATGGTGCTGATGGGTCTCACCGGTGTACCAGGGTGCTGCTGGGCGGGTAGAGTCAACTCCGCCTGGGGCTGCGTGTGAGGCGGGGTGCTCTGAGCAGGGGCGGGAGTGGGTGTGGAGGCCTGACTGGACTGCAGTGCTGCTGGCAGGTTAGCGGTGCCAACTGTGGCGTTGGGGGGCGGTGTGGCACGGAGTGGAGCCTGAGGGGGTGTGGGGCAGCCTAGTTGGGAGCCCAAGGGGCCGAGTGCATTCAGGGGGAGGTTAGCATTCTGCTGCTGCAGGGGAAGGAGACACCGCACACACACAAGCAGGGACAAAACAGATTTAGAGGGGACGCTGTCATGCGGCGTGAGATCACATTAGGAGCGTGTGTGAGAGCTTACCTGTGAAATGGTTGATTGCGCGTTGGGCTGACCCATATTGACGTTCATGGCGTTGGTGTTGGGGGGAAACTGCGTTTGAGCCATAAACTGCGTCTGATTGGCTGTCTGTGCCACCATGTTCCCGCCGTGAGTTCCCAGCATGCCTTGCGTCTGGGGCATTCTCGAGGGAGACATATTCATCTGCAAAAGAGTGAAGTTCATATAGAAGTTCAAAAAATGACAAAGGTGAAAAAACAACGAGAACGGATGAATCAAGACTGACCGCTGGGTTTATGTTGATCTGTTGTGGATGGTTGATTGGAGAAGCAGCACGAGTTGCCATGGGAGCCTGAGACATCGGCACATTGGGCATTGAACCAAATGGATTCATCCCTGTAGAAAACACACCAAGTAAGATTATATTGATAATTCACATTGAAGAGACTTGGATCAGAAACAAACTTCATGCAGGTACGGATACTTGGTTAGTGGAGTTAAACTGAACGTGTTAAGTTTAACATGTCAAGTTTAACTGAATTAACTTAGCGCGATATTCTTAAACTGTTATATCGCCCCCTTTCTTGTTATTCCTTTTTTTGCAGTAAGCATCACAAGACTCTCATAACCATCAGCTGCATATAATAAACTTGTGCTTCCGAAGATATCAACCAACACATTAAGTTTTTCGGACAGACTTAATCTTAAAACGCAAACAGATGCATGTAGCGCACAGCAGCCCAATATGAGCATCTTCATCAGTTGAGCAAGTACCTTGTGACACCTGCATGCGATTGATCATCTGATTTGGCACACTGGGCATAGACACAGGTCCATCTGAAGAGATAAAGAAACTTAGACTGTCAAATCTGTTGAGTTTTATTCTGTAGATAAAAAAGTCAATTTCACTGTGTGTGTGTGTGTGTGTGGGAGAGAGAGAGAGAGAGGGAGAGAGAGAGTAACTTACTCTGTGGCCGAGGTCCCATGACGTTGGGCTGGTTGAGGGCCGGCTGCTGTTGCCCTGCTGCAGTCATGGGTGTCTGATTGATAATCTGCTTCTGCAACCGAGACCTTCTCTTCTCCTCCAGCTCTTTCTGGATCTTATAGATCTTCTCCGCCAGGAAGTGATAATACTCGTCCTGTA
>JAZGTK010011342.1:0-15685 GCA_036877625.1 Ambastaia sidthimunki | reverse complement strand
AGTCAAGAATGTAGTAAACCGTATTATTAGTTATGGCAAACAGTAATGTTTATAGTAACGAATTCCGGTGAAACAGAATTCCAGTTCAAAGGAAAGGAGCACACGCAGAGATTACCGTGGAATACGCAATCTCACCTGAGGCGTCAAATGACTTGCAGGTTCCCTCAGGACTGAGCATGCCAAGTTTCATGAACTGAACTGAGGTGTTGGGCTTGAGCAGCAGGTTCACTCCGCCCACGAGAGCTGCATCACACTGACCGTGGCGAATAGCATTAAAGGCATTTTCCAGAGCCAGCAGACTAGAGGAACATGCGGTGTCAATGGCTGTGCTGGGACCTAATACAGAAACACACACAAAATAATGTTTCTTTGCATGTCTCATGTTATTTGAACAAATTGCTTTGCTGTAGCCCTTAATTTTTTAGTTGCTTTGGATAAAAGCATCTGCTAAATGCTTAAATGTAAAAGAATGTTTGGTAAACATCAAATCAACAGTTACTGCAAAAATACAAATGCTAACTTTAGATTTAGAATTTTTTTACATTTAAAACATGTACATTTTTACATTTAAGGTTCTGCTAATTATGTTGGCATGCTCTCTCTTTCCAAAACTCCACCCTCCAAAATTTTTGTGCATGCCATTCCATAAAAAAAGCTAACTGCACTTTTAAGCAATGACATTAATCCAGCAACACAAATGGCTGCCTCAGTATCAGGCATGTGTGGTATGCAGTTACAACAGTGAAAGCAATGACTGCAAAATGAGTCACTTATTCAAATCACCTCACACCACACATCAGGCCATACAAAAAAATTACATCACTATTATTCATCACAAAAACAAACTGACAACCCAACCCACGACACTGCCATTGAGTCAGTAATTAAGTCATTAAAGTCACAATGTTTACATACCATTGAAATCAAAGAAGTAAGACAAGCGATTGGCAAACATGGCTCGCTGGCAGCCAGTCATGCTGTAGCCCAGCAGCTCTTCTGGGTCTTTACTAAAGGCCTCTCCCGCCTCTGAGCCACTTACGCCAATGTAGACGCCAGTCCTGCTGCCACGCATGGACACCGGGTTTATGCCTGTAAGAATCAACACACTTGTTTTATATGCACTGCAAATTAACCATTTAACGCTAGAGAATAAATTCTATTTTCCTATATTTTTCTATTTTACAGTGTATATGCACCATATAGTCCACGTACCAATTTACGTGCCAAGTATAGCATATGCCGAAAAAAACATTTATGCAATTAACGCATGCTTTAAAATTAAGTAATATAAATACACACTATAGTTTAGCAATACATTTGTTTCCTGTATATTAAATTCATGAACTTGGCTTTAAAATCATTAAACTTTAGCAGTTGAGGTACAGGAATTAACCAGTCCTTTTTTAGTTATTTAGTTTGTAGACCACTGATACTAACCTCCATCGATGATGGCCTCATACGATATCTCTAGCATAAGCCTTAACTGTGGGTCCATGGTGTGGGCCTGTTTGGGATGTACCCCAAAAAAAGCTGCATCAAATCTGTCGATTTCTTTGAGTTTTCCGTTTCTTCGAGGGAGACCATAGAGACCTAGAGTTAAAGAAAAGGAATCAAAAGCGCTCTCTACTCACTGCCCTAAGCCTGCTAGTGCTTTAGCACATGAATGTAAGTATTAGCCTGGTGCCAACAGAGAGAAGAGAGCCGGGCCCTTCATAAGAACCCAAAGCCAGATGGACAGAGAAACCACAGAACAGCAGCCAGGTAGGCAAGGAGACCAGAATATGAAAGGAACTACAAACCCATCCTACAAAAAGAGTGGACCACCATGAATTCAATGACCTAATCTAGGATTAGAAAAGTTGTTACTATAAAAAATAAATTTTTGTCTTTCTCCTTTACAAAAATGAGGCAAAAATAGATACTTTATCTTGCACTGCACAGATTTTTCTCCAATCAAATGCTTTCTAGAATGAAAAGGTCCCTCCCCCAAATAACACCTTCACCTAGTGAGTAGCATATCGCGATTTAAGGCTGTAATCAAAGTCTATTAGCTATTAAAAAACTGTGCTCATCATGAGATTTCATGAATTACTTAAGCAAATTGTTTTAAATTATTTATTTCCACATTTAAAGGAACCTATTGCTAAAATTAATTAAACAAAAAGGACATTATTTTGTATAGAATTAACTCACCTGGTTTCCACCGCCTGTCATCTTCTGTGACCATGTCCACTCCATTAAATAGGTTCTGCCAAAATTCTTCCAAACTGTTAGACTCAGGAAGACGACCTGAAATTCCAGCTATAACGATATCCTCCATGTCTGACTGTAGTGTCTTTGATTCTAGAAAGGAATGACAGAAAACAAGAAAAACAGTCAATGAATGCAAAACCTGTCAGCTTGATCTCCGTTGCCTTTGTAGCAAGGTTCATTTTAAATCAACGGTCTGTGTCTTGGGGGTCACTGAGTTTGTGCAAAATTTGAAATGGGCGGGAGAGTGTGTTTGGAGGGGGTGTGGCTTGAAAAGCCGGACACTTTTGTTCCCCCTTTTGGGGTCAGAACACTCGCTCTAATGCCTGCCAGAGCCAGTAT
This sequence comes from Ambastaia sidthimunki, assembly GCA_036877625.1. NCBI lineage: Eukaryota > Metazoa > Chordata > Actinopteri > Cypriniformes > Botiidae > Ambastaia > Ambastaia sidthimunki. The sequence goes on along the minus strand of JAZGTK010011342.1, from coordinate 13,093 downwards.
CAAAGCAACAGCATGGATGGGATTCCTGTTCACTCAATGCAATGAAGCACCAATGACAAGCACAAAGTCCCTCTGTTCTTTTTCACCCTAAACAAAAGAGAGGGTGGATTTTAATTTGGTGGAGCACTGGAATGCTTTCTAATTTTGCAAGGAAGAAATCAACTCATCTACCGTACAGTATGTAGCATGGTACAGGGGATTTATGACAAAGCAAGCGCAACAACAAATGATGAATAGCATAATATAATCTGTACAGGATAATTAGAAATGAAACATTTGCGAAGTTACTATGCAAACATGTTTAGAATTCTGATATAGTCAATTTTTGCTTGAATGGTGTGAAAAATAAGATAGCAATTAGCATTTAAAGCCATAAATGTGTGTTACGTAATGGCTAGTTTTCTACAGCCTCTTACAGCATGACTGGGTTGTAAAACACATTAGTGCCCAGTAGCTCAAAGAGTAGGACATTCAATTATGCATCATAAATCAATAAACTAAGATATGATTATCCAAATAAATGAAATAATAATAACATTTCCTTTGATTTTTTTATTCAAATGACCTTAATATTTGATTTGATGTGCCAAACAGCACCGAAGGGTCTGATTAAACAGTACGTCAGGACCCTTTAAACTAACCAAGACAAAAGCCAATAATAATGGTTACTCAATTTTTATAATGTATAAGTCACATAATAACTAGGAAAGTTAAATTCAGAGAAAACAAATACTTAATGATTGTCAGAGTGACATAACCAGGATGAACGAATTTGAACAGGTCATTCTAAGACAAGGAATTAGTATGTTGTCACAGTGACAACCGGAAGGAGATGTCCTTGCCGGGCAGGTGCTTACATGCAATAGCTTGTCTGTGAACGTGTGTGTGTGTGTGATCTAAGAACTGTAACAATACGGTTTAATGCATGAGTACAGTACAGACCAAGATATAGATTAAGATTCCAGTTCTCAGCTGAACCAACACTAAACTCTGTTTCTAGACTTACTAAATTTATCTGACTACTCACAATGTAATGAAGCTATAGATAGACAATGACACTCAAAAATTATCTGGATTTTGGCAAGAACCAGAAAACACCATGTGTTAAGCTACAGTAAGTAATGCAAGCATATTAGTATTCTGACAGCTCAGATTCAGACAGTAGGTAAACAGATTTCTAAAGGGACTGAGTGTAATCTGCCTGACCCAGATCTCAGAGCTCATCAGCCAGTGATGTAGCTGACCACTCGCCTGCTTACAGCTCCGATTAACAAACTCCCAGGATGCACCGGTGACATCAACACTGACTGCATTAGTCTTTAAATATTTATGCTCGAACCTTGTAATATACCAAATAGAAACAAGTTAACTATAATGGTTTGGTTGAAAATGACGTTGTCCAAACATTAAGAAGCGAGCGTAAGTCTGCATTTAAAACCAGACGAAAGAAAGATCTACACAAAACTGCACCTTAAATCTGGAAGGCCTTATTGACTTCATGCCAAACCGGGTCCCATACACATAATTCACAGGGTGGCAAATTCCGCATTGGTTGTACAAGGGCCGCCCTGATACTTTTTTGCGCATCTCAACGTGTTACATTCATGGATATGCTGTTACATCTGTTAGTATCTCAACGCCGTCTATTCTGTGCATAGAAAGACACAATGTAACTCAATCCACTAAACAAGATCCCTCGTGGATTAAAGACGGATCCTGAGCATTTAAATCATGAAACCGCTCTTTCATTGCACAATGCTGTTTAACAAAATTAATCTAAACTGAAACGTAGTTTAACCCACAAAAACTGCGTGAGAAACATCGCTTGCCGGTATCATGATTTTGCAATCTTCATCATTTGCAGTCTATCTACTCGATCTGCAACCTTCAGGCAAACGTCCTTACCTTAAATAAACATTTACATTAAACAGACCGCTGTGTTTTTTCTAATTTGCAATAGTCACAAATATCACATCTTTCTTAACTATATATTCAGCACACTACGACTAATATAAACTTGCTTTACCTGGATGTGCGTACTGGTTAGTACTAGTTAACGCTCTTCCACTCAGATCCTTTACGATAGGGGTGACCTATATATATATATATATTCCTTTTATGCTTTGTTGCTCCCGGTATAGGATGGAGAGTTACAGTGATTCCCCCTTCGGCCAAGCCCTAAAATTACTCTCGCCTTTCTGAGTCCCACTGTCTGTTTCATTTAAATGTCTGACATCCTCGATAGCCACGCCACATGGGCTGACAGTTTGGCTGTGAAGTGCAGTCCAATGAGAGAAGAGGCTGGGCTGTAGACGCAGCCAGTGATGGGCTGATTTCCTACCGCCGCTGCAGTTCAGTGCAGGAGAAAAAAAAAGCGTCTGAAAAGCCCGGGTTACTAAAGTTCATCAGCGGATGATCACATGCACAGCAGCAGAAAATTGTGCTTTATTGGTCTGACCGTGCAAGTTCAAATTCAAGGCGACGCGGGGTTGGAGGTCGTTCGTATGCGGTTTGAAAACAGTAGAGTTTGTATGCAACACAGGATATTGGTCTGATATAATGGCTTTTATGGACGCATCTTATAGTTGTGGATTACTTGCTTGAATGTTAAAAATGGAGAATATTATTTCTTTATTAGGGCATTGTAGCGTGATGTATGGTACTTATAGGCCAAAATCTTTTGGTTTGAGAGAAACTGCTTAAATTGTTTTAGTGATACTTATGTTAACATACGTATTGAACATATAAATTAATTGAAATATACACGATGTATAACAATATTAATAAATCTATACAATCCTCAATTATCATTCATTGTTATCAAATACTATAGGTAGACACAAACATTTTAGCTTTTTAGCTAATGCTTTTTAGGTGATTAAGCTCAGCTTAAAATAAACAGACCGCAGTTATGTTTACATTTTTATGTAAAACAAATTATGTGAAAGTGCTTTGTTTCTATACATTATTTTTATAAATAGCTCGTATATTATTTGGAGTTGTTGGTTTGATACAGAAGCAATATAGAGTAACATTAGCAGACATTTTGTGTTATACTGATCGTTTGGCGGCGCTGCTGAGCTCTTGGAACACGTGAGGGACACCGTGCCTGAATTTTGACGGTTGTCAGTAAAAAAACTGCACCAATCAGTGGCCGTAGGTGTGTAAAATAAACCAATCAGAATGAATGCAAGGGTGTTGCTAGGAGATAGGGTGATGTGAGGACAATGCTGTGGGAGGAGTTTAGTCCTACACCTGCTGAGGCTGTGACGTAATCACGGGGGGCTGGCTTTTCACAGGAGGGTTACTGTCGTTCATAGAAACGAATCCACAAAATGGGAAAAATATATACTGTATATAAAATATTTAAACACTAATGTGCTAACAGACTACATTTCATAAACCCTTTTCTGATTAAAATATTCCTTGAATGTCTGTAAATAAAAAAAAAAATCCAAAATAATAGAGAAAATGATATTGTCTTTTTCTCCTAAACTTAAATTCATGAGTTATGTTTTTTCCACCCCTGCCGCAACCATGCATTTCTTAATGGTTACTTAATAACAATGGCACATTGACTAAACAATGACTGAACAATAATGTACACGTCTATTGTTTAAATAATACAATAGTTTATTAAAACATTTACAAGTCGTTACAAAGGCATGAACAAATAAAAATGCAGTAATTGAAGGCACTTCAAATTGGATCATCCAAACCGATCAAGTCTTTCTCAGTCTTTAATATTGTAGTTTCGAATCTTGCTCAGATTTCCAGCAGCACGTGTCTTTTTTACAGGTACAATTGTTCGACCCTGTTTCTTCTCCTGGAGTGATGCTTTCTTACCTTCCAAACTGATCAATGGAGGTGGTGGCTGAGAGGTATCTTTCCCTCTGTTATCTGCATGCACCGACACTTTACCTGAGAACACAATTATACATAGATAAAGGGTTAAATGCCCTTAATAGTAATCAAATGGTTGGTTTTATGAGCCATCACCACTGTGGCCATGAGGAACTGTGCCTTTATTATGCTCACTGCAAGTTGCTTTGGTTAAAACTTTCTGCTACATTTGGGACAAATGATAATGTCAGGTGTAAGCAAAATCTTTCTAACCAGAAACACCACGCTTTTAAAATTAGTATAAATAAAGACACACTTCAGATAGAAACCAATAAACATGACGGTGACAAAGTTGGACAATTAAAGTGCACAGTTATCTTGTGCACGTAACAGGCGTAGAACAATGAAACGCTGTCTGGGTAAATATCATTTGATAGGGTTCCTTAATGATGTACTATGAAGCAATGCTGATACTGAACTTCAGTTTGCATGATCTCTGAGGTTGCCTGGGCTCATGGCTTATTGCACATTGTACATTGGGCTGAATCCCAGACACACAGACAGACGCATCAGTCAGCATTGCAATTACCCATTTCATTGCCAAGGTTCTGAAATGATGCAAATGTCTGTCCAATATAAGTGAAGTGTATTTTATGTCTGATACAATTTCAGTAAAAGCAACTGTTTGTTTTCTGTTTATTGAAGATATTGTAACAGTCATCTGCTGTCTCATGATACAACTGATGTGCCACAATGATGTGACACAGCCTTTAAACGAACCACAAAATCAAATGAAACTTAAAGCAAGTAGAAAAAAATATATATCTAAGTGAATGAGCGGGCGCAGCTTAGCCAGCTTTTTCCAAAGCACCACCTTTGCTGTAGTCAATGGACTGGCTATGCAAGACAACTGAAATATTACATCTAAAATGCACATAAAATATACTAAAAAACTTCAACTATAAAACACTAGACAACTGCTGAAAACTAAACTGGCAAGGCAAATTTCAAATAAAAACAGAAATAAAAACTTAAAATTCAGGATTTCAAAACTCTGATAACCTTAACAGGTTGATGACAACATCAATAAAAAAGAAGGGCAAATGGCTAGCTAATCAACATTATGACCACATATTAGGCAACTTTTACTTGGCCTTGATTATAATCATGCAGCTCTGTCGTGATTTCCCCAATACACACTGCAAATCTAATCCTTTGCCTTGACTTTTTAAATGACGAAATTTCACATGGTCTACAGTACAGTAGAACTTACTGCCCTTATCTGCTCACCCATTAGTCTACACAGTGTATCAGTAGAATGTTAAACATGATGGAACGTTTGATAATATTTTAAGTGATGAACTACTGTGGAAATTGCTTAAAAGTTTATAGTTTAAAAAAATGGGCTGTTTCTGTTGCAGTAATGGTTCGGCCTAATAGCAGCTGAGTGAGTGAAAACTTGCTGATAAAGACTTAAATGGGACAAAGGATTCCTTAGCTGCAAGGACTAAAACACAGAATCACATTATCTTAAGAGTCTACCTAACAGAACAATATTTTATCAGTTAAAGAGTGATGTCTCCATTAACATTTTCAATTATAAACACCTTTAATACTAATTTTACCAATTTTAGATAATATACCAGTTTTTAAGCGGTTTTATAATTGAAGTGGCTCATTTATGGCTTTTCTTCTCACCTTTGTCCTCACTTTCACTTGGAGAAAACACAGAGGAACTCAAACCTCGATCCAACATCTTCCAAACATCCTGTAGAGACTCATCAGTGCCCACGGACGACAGCAAGGTGACGGGTGACCCGGACAGCCGTACCGGAGCTTCAGACTGCTTCCGTTGTGGGGGGGTGTTTTCTTTACTACCCGCAATCTTAACGAAAAGAGAAGTTATGACCAAAGGACTCTACAGTGTCTCAATACAACAACTAAAATATCTTTACAGGGCTAAATTTAATTTGTAAGGTAGTCCAGTACCTTTACTCTGGCTGTTGGCTCCCATGGGTTGATGGTTCTGTGTTTGTCTGAAGTCTCACTGTCAGAGAAGCGGGGATGAACTATGATAGGCCTTTTCTTATTCTGATCTCTCTGAGCATATTGTAGTTCCTAAGAGTAACAATAAAAAGATGTATGATGCTTATTTTCATGCTTGTATGATCATAATCTACTGTCAATCACACAAAGGACAGGTCATTAAACTTTGCTACTCCCCTGTGGCCTTGATAAGAATTGCATTGCACAAAAGCTGTGTCTAAATCAGATAGTGTAAATTTACTTAAGCAAATCTGATTACTAAATATGTCCTCTGTATCAATACAGTGTCTCTGTCCTGCTTAAGTCACCTGAGTGGTTAGCTGATACTGTAACTGTTCCAGGGTAGATAAGCGACTTTTTGACTGGACCTCATGTTCAGATTGGCAGGGTTCTTGTTCCACCAGGCTATGCTGTGGATCACTGCTCGGTCTAAGTATGATCTTTGGGTCCCGTGGAACTGGGAAAAAAAGGGAAAGCTTTAGAAAGCAATATACTTACTGCAGATACACAAGCAGGATGAACTTAAATTAGAAATTGAACTTGTGACAGATGTGAGATTCACTGTTTTTTTCATAGGTGTTTTTTTTTTACATATTTTATTTAAGATATAACCCTCTCAAAACACTGAATGATTAAAAATAAAACTAGCTAACTAGCTTTAAGAAGTGCACCAGAAAATACAATGAGACAAGAATTAAGATAAATTTGTTGTCTATATACTGTATCCATGTGTCCTTAGATGAACAAACCGTTTCACATGACTACATCATTAGGCTTTAATTTTGTAAATGCTGTATTTAATGTCAAAATTCAAAACTGTAATATATTTCAAAATTGTGTATTCAGTATTAATAAGTACATACACAGTACATTAAATTGGGAATGTTTCAGGTAGAAATGTTTTTATGTGATGAGTCATGCTATCCAATGTCATGCTATCCAATCTAATTCTCAACAAGTTCAAAGCATTATTGAAGCAGACAAAATATACAAAGAATGGCGAATTTCCGGGACAAATAAACACTGCTCTCCTTCCATTGAGAAGCAAATTAAGGCTTCTTTAATCTTTTGGTGCAAACATGAATCAATCCGTTTTGGGGGGGCATCAGCCTAACAATGAGAGCTGATTTATCTGCGATAACCCCATCTGTTCTTTCCAAAATGACAGAAGAGGTTCTTTTAATCCCTTTTAAACCAGAGATCATTTGTATCCTTTAACAAAGAAATCTAACATCATTCTGGATGAGCTACTGAAAGCAATTAATACATTTTAACCGATACCAACCCTCCAGTCCTGCTTCCATCAGCTGTGCCCGGAGCCTGTTGCCCATTTCAATGAGCAGCCGCTTGTCGTGACTGAGGCCGGAAATCAAACGTGCAGCCTGTTTGAGCTTTGACTGGAGCAGAGGGATGTCACCCACGGCGCCCCCTCTGGCTGATGTTTGTAACAGCAGCTGCTGTCTCAGGGACAGGTTCTCCTGCTGGAGCTGATTCACCATCTCGCTCTTGAATATCAGACAGTGTTGTAATCAGAGATGCTTGATTAGGTAACCATTAATATAATCCTGATAAAAGACAATTCAGTTCTGTTATAAAGTATAGTAGGGTCATAAAAACCATCTGTGTGCATGTGAAAAGTGTGTGTGCTTTGGAAAGGGGCTCGTGTTCCTGTTGGTCAGTTAGTACAGCACTGCTTTAACTGTGCAAAGGTTGTGGGTTTGATTCCCAGGGAACACACGTACTGATAAAATGTGTACCTTGCATAAAATACCAATGCATAAAAGCAACTGCCAAATGTATAAATGCAAATTATCTTATTTTAATTAAATAAGAAATCTCAGTTACAATTGTTGCAATTAATAATATGTTTCAAATGCCTCCACTATAAAGCATATTTTTGGTACCTAATGCATTTATACACAATTTTTGGTGGACTGAAGTGTTCCAATAATATTGTACCTGGTTAGGAACAATGGGCTCTCTCCTGCTTGCGAGGTCAACCTTTAATGCTGATACCTGACCACAAATATTTTGTAGTTCAATTAACAATTCTCAAGTGTTTCAAGCAAGATCATCTCACCTTTATTTGCGTTTATTATTTGCAAGTATTATTTAAGGCAATATTTAATACTGTAAAACTTGCCTGGTTACCAAGGGCCACAGTTTCTAGGTTGTGAAGCAAACTGCCTTTTTGGTACTCTCCTGCCTCCTCTCTCACTTCACTCAACTCCAACTCAGTAGCTGCCAATCTCTGCTTTAGCCTCGCCTCTTCAGCTGCAGCTGCCCTCTTCTGATTGGCCAGGTCCAGACGTAACCCCTCGTTTTCCACGTGTTTTGTGTGACACTGGAGAAAAGGATGCCATCAAAAGAAATATAATCAGTTATCTGCTAATAACTGATCATGAAATGTAAACAGTGAACAAAACACAAACAAGGCAGTATCCAGAGCTGCCACATGTAACATCGAACTAAGAGGTCTCAACAAGCAGTTTATTTTATTATGCCATGCTAAAATCATTACCTGCTGGGTAAGCTGTTCTACAGCAGACTCCAAATGTACCAGTCTCACTTCCTGTTTCTTCAGTGTAGCGGCACTGGCCACTTTCTCTGCTCGCAGACCACCTACAAACAAACATGTTTTCAAACACTGTGTTCCTACTAACCTTCTTTTGGGTTCTGTAAAGTTGTAATCCATGACAAATTAATCCTGTTATTTAAGGCTGAACTAGCTGAAAGCTCAGAGATTGCTTCATTTTTGGTGGGGCACAGAAACAGTCACATTAAAATGACAGAATAAGTGTGATTTTTGAGTCACCTATGGTCTCGTTGAGGGACCTGATGTGGTTTTGAAGGTAAGCATTATCAGGGGAAACAGGGAAAGCAAAGCCAGAGGTTTCAGTAATTTTGGTGGTCTTGGAAGTCTCTTCCAACTGCTCCTCTAGATCCCGACATCTGGCCTTGAGCTCCTTAATGTCTTTCTCCAAAGCCTGACTGTATTCCACAGTACCTACAATGCATAATCAGTGTCGTAGGTTATGAAAACATGTTCTGTTTAACTACGAGGTAGAACAATCAGACTCATAAGTCCCAGTTTTCTCCAAAGTCTGAACACTTTCATGCATTTTTAAACATGAGCCTACAGATGATAATGTCTGGGGTTCAATTAAAGTTCTATCAGAAGCATTTGGCATAATGTTGACTCATCCCTGACAATAATGCACTTACAACTGCAGTAAACAAAGTCACGTAGGATATTAGGCTATTGAAAGCCATTTCATTTTTATTGCATGTACATATATTGTTACATAAAACATCAGTATAGTTGTTTGACCTGCAGTGCTGGGTTCTGGATCGATGCTCCTAGCTGGGGCTTGGCTCTGATCTGAAGACATCTGCTTGCTCAGGTTCTCCATCTCCTTCCTCATTTCAGTCACTACAGCTCTAAGACAGCTGTTCTGTTGCTGGAGTCTCCTGATCTCCTCTGAGGGAAAAGCACTGTTGTCCACTGCAGACGCCTGTTTAAAAAGTTCAGTAGCTTGAATTATTTCAGTTGTTTAAGCCATGAAAGAAACAATAACATGAGTGTAGAAGTCAATGGGCTACCACTAGGTGGAGGCAAGAGCGTGTGGCATGATGACAAATTTGCAGTTATAAGAAGTTCTAACAGGACATACATCACAAAAGTAATAATACATGTGCTAAAAAATGTATTACTTTACAGTCAGACCTGGGTCAGGAAACAAAATGCCAGCTGGCCAAGTTATGTTGTGCTGAATATATGGATACGTGGTATTATGGGATATAACCTTTCCCTGAACATACTGTCTGGGGATTTAATGAACTTTCAAAGTAACATTCTGTATGTGGCCAGGCATCCCTTGCTGATATGCTATTTAAAGTCTCCTAAATGTGTCCTTATAAATGACCTATCAAACAGCTGACAGAGTAGATATGAACATCCACAGCACTCTGTAATCTCAGCTGCATGTGACGTTATCACTTCAGCATAGCACTAGTGTCGTTTCTCATTGTGGATACTGTCTATAGTTCTATGAAATGAACTGAACGCTGAACTCAAAATCCAGCAGATCTTTAGCGTTTAGCTCATGTTAAACTTGTTGTGTGATTCTGAATGGCTCTGTCTATCTTTGTGATGTTGAGTATCGGTCTGAATGGTGTAACAGAGAAAGCTGTGTGTGGTCTAACCTGAGTTCCAGTTGCTGCTGGTTTGGTTCCACGCAGTGCCTGATCTCTCTCCACTGTGACACTTTTCAGCAAAGCCACTGTGTCCTGCAGTTCTCGTTCCTTCTCCCTTAACTCAGCAGTTACCTGTGAATAAATACCAGAAAAAAAACATGTTAGCACTTAGCAAGAAGGTTAGCCTGAATTTTAAGCTTATGAAGGCCTGTTCTGAAAGTGCTGTGCAGGGTTATCACTGTTAGCCCAAGCAATGCACAGAAACGAATAGCATTTGGTTTTAGCTTTTGGCCGAAACAGTTAGAAATGTCTATAAATTGATTAGACAATATTAGACAGATGACACAATTTCTGCCAGGCCTGTGGTACAGATCACTTTAATTTCAGCCATAAAATTCATTTTGACATCAAGCTAAGAATATTTTACATCTTCTCTAATGCGGCTTTCACTTTTTTATTGAACATTAATGCTTCTTAATGAATATTAATGGTTGCGTCTGGGCTCGGTTTAAATTGGATTATTCCTCACCTGGTCTCTGGCCTGTGTCAGGCTCTGGATGAGCTCCTCACTCCTCAGGTAGTGCTCAGATCGCACCTCCTCACAGCGCTGCTCCCAGTCCAGCTCCAGCTGAACTCTCTTCCGCTCCAGTGCCTGTTCCCTCTGCAGACCACTGGACACCTGCTGCTTATACCTGACAGCAATACAACTCACCTGTCAGACTGCTACTTGATCATTAAGAGAAACACAAATTCAGTCCAGTGTGTCCAAAAGATTGTCAGGTAGCGTACAATCATTCATCTTGTGACCTCTCACCTCTCTACATCCTCTTTACACTTCTGTAACTCGGCTTTTGCTTTGGCCTCTCTCTCCCCTGCAGAAAGCAGCTCCGTATCCTTGGCAACTGTTTCTTTGGAGACCTGAGTGATGTAAGTATCCCAGCCAGATCTAGTTGTTTCCAGCTGTGTCCTGAGCCTTTGGCATCAAACAAGAGATTCAGATCTAACGTGGATCTGGTTACAGCTATGGTTCAGAGCATGAGTTAAGGTTTCAGCATCCAATACACTGATGAACAACAAGCTTTGTGACTGTAGTGTGTCTTGAGTTTAAGCATGTATTTGACAAATGACAAACGTGGAAAAATTAGGAGCACTTAGGAATGAATTAAAAGCATGTTACATAATCTCAGTGATACCCACACATTTGTTCTCATTGTATTTACATCGGTTTAGTCATCGGCTAAAGACACTGGTGATACAGTGCTTCCCACCAGCAATTTGTCATGAAAATGTAAATGTTTCTGAGATACAACTTCAAACCACAGCTAATGTATTTCTTGCTCTATAAGAGGTTTTCCTGCAGCTCTTGGTAGAGCATTGCGTTAGCAGCGCAAAGGTTGTGCGTTTGATTTCCAGCAAACACACTGTTAGGCCCTTTGGATAAAACCATCTGCCAAATGCATAAATGTAAAAATGAACCAGAGAACACTTCTGTGAATAGTAATTTTGTCCGGTTCTTACTCATGAATCTGCTGGTCTTTGTGTTGGAGGTCATCCATGTGGCTCTTTTCTCTCCTCTCATGCTCTAGGATCAGCCTGTCCAGCTGGGCCTGGAGCTCTGAGGTCCTGCCCTTCTCCTCCTGGAGGTCCCTGGCATGAGCCTCTCTCATGAGGTCCAGGGCATCCTCACTCTCCCGAGACCGCCGCTCTAGCGCTGCATGCCTGTAGAAGGCAGTGGTGCTCCAGCATATATCACATTTCAAAACATCACAGAATGAAAACATTCCAGCCTACCCACAGTAATCTGAGCTACACAAATTCATCCACCAAGTTCATGACCTCAATAAATGTTCTGATTTGAAATTATAATACATAAAAAACATAAATGCTTAACTAGAGGTAAGCAAAAGCATAGATGTCTGGGTCACAATACAATAATATTGAATTTTTGTTTTGTTATTGTAAAGTTATTCAATATTCAATAAATGGACTGACACCAAGAGGATATTTATGACAGATCATCTCAGATTCTAAATCCAATAAACTTACTTCCTGTTGTAAGCTTCCTGGTCTTTTTTATAATTTCTCTCCATTTGATGTAGTTTGTCCTCAAGCTCTTTTATTCTGGAAAATAGTTCTAAACAGTTACTAAATTCAAACAGAAATGTCTGCCCTTTTATTTTAGGCACAAGTGTCAGTTTACCTGGAGTCTTTCATTGCAGTGATGTTTTTAAGATTCCACTCTCTGCGCTGGATCTCTTTCTGGGCCTGCTGGTAAAGGTCCTCACAAGTCTGCAGGGCCTCAGTAGCCTGGCTGTGAGCTTTGGCATGGACCTCCAGCTCTTTGCTCAAAAGCTTTTCCTGGACAGTTCAACATATACATTTTACATTTACATTTATTTATTTAGTAGATGCTTTTATCCAAAGCGACTTACAAACAGAGAGAGCATTTAACATTTAGCCCTAAAAAACAACAAGCCTAGTTTACAAAGCTATTTACAAATAGAAATATATTAAATATTATATTAAAACTCTGACACTTTTATGAAAAGGGTTAAGCATGATTGTGGTCAGGTTTACAGTTCCAATTCATCTCAAAAGATGTTCGGTGAGGTTCGAGTCTGGGCATTACGCAGGTTAGTCAGATTCTTCAACAGTAAATCATGTCTTTGTTGACCCTACTTTTTGTGCTAGGGTATTTGTGCATGCTGGAACAGAAAACACCCCCCAAACTGTTGCCCCAAGCTGTAAACACACAATTCTCTAGAATCTCACTGTATGCTGTAGCATTAAGATTTGTTTTCACTGGAATTCAGGGGCCTAGCCAAATCCATTATTTAGAGGGGTGTCCACATACTTTTAGCTATAAAGTGTATTAAAGGCCTAGATCTCCAGCGGCAACAGAAAGAGTTTTAAAGAAGTTTGAAGAGATGTGTGTCTTACTTGAAGTTCATGTGAAAGAACCACACTTTTCATCTCATCCAGCTTCAGACTAAACTCATGTTCCCGT
>JAZGTK010011341.1:0-15685 GCA_036877625.1 Ambastaia sidthimunki | reverse complement strand
TACACACACACACACACACACACATATATATATATATATACTGTATATACTGTATATATCATTTGATTTGAATAGCTCTGTTGTTGTACTGTGAATTGGCGCTGGGTGGCAGTAAAGTTCGCTAAATTGCACATACAACCTGCTTCTGGAGTCTAACAGGAAATGTTCCTAATAAATGTATTATTACATAAATGCACTATTATTATCCATTCAGATTCGTTTACTATGTTTCTCTAAGCAGCATGTTCTATTACACAGTAGATATAATATCACATTCATGAAGCAAAGCTTCTGTGTTTGTGGTCACAAATGATCGAAAAAATACAATAACAAAACAACATAAAATCGGTTGCATTAATGCTGATACAGTGTTTACAAAGTAACATTTTGTTGGAATTATTTATCTTTACTTCGCTGACTGTAGATTAAAATTATTTGTCAAAATATCATTCACTCCATTCTTCAATGTTACGAGCTTTATCTGAATGGGTCTGGAGTCTCTTAGACCCAAACAGAACATAAGGGTTAGCAGAATGATGGGATTGTTCCAGGAGGTTCTGGAGGGAGTCCAGCTCCTGCAGGCTTTTGTAGCAGTCGGTCTGTACGGCCCTCTGGAGAGATCTGATGCACACAGCTGTCACTGACATACCCCCACCAACAGCAGTTGATAACGTTGACACTCAAAGAATCTGATACGGTGTTCAAAAACTCACTCGATTGGAGCCGTACTAAATCAAAACACATCAAATATTTTAGTACTGAAACAGTAAAGTACATTAGCCTGTAGAAGTCGCATTGGGCTTAATGAAAATCATTAATAAGGCTGAGTTTCCCATCTTCATAAATTCACATAGACTCACAGATCAACAAGAGTTTAAACTACAATAACACAGAAACAGGAGTAAAGCCCACTGCACTGCAAAAAACAGAGAGGAATTTTTGAAAGCTTCATGGAATGTTCCAGGTTCAAAACAACAGTATCTGTGGCACACTGTGGATTTTCAACCAAAACAATATTGATTCACCCCCAAGTTTGTACATTATGTATAAGCGTTATGCATTGCTGTAAAGAATTGTTTGTGCGTGTTGTTTAGACAAACTCCTGGACAATTTAAAATTATTTTCAACTTAAAAGAAAAACAACTAGACAAGAATATAAGAGATAAGAAATAAGAATTTGGGGGACAGAACTCTTGGCATGACATAATCCACATATTTCAAATATATTTTCACAGCACTGTGAAAAAAGTGCAAGATGCTTCACCAAAAGTTTATGTTTATTTTTATCCTTTGCTTTGGTCTGTCAATAGGAAATATCAAAACAGATTTCCAAATAATTATTTGACATTATTGAGCCTAAATCCAGCAACTGTAAAACATCTCCACAATCACTGGAACAACCTGCAAAGATATACTCTAAAAATAAAGGTTCTTACAAGGTTCTTCACAATGATGCCATAGAAGAACCATTTTTAAGAGCAATTTAGTCCAAGGTTCTTGAAAGAATCATTTCATTCTTACATTCCATAGTTTACAAAACTTTACTATTTTTTTTTCTAATACAAAGAACCCTTTGTAAAACACAAGGGTTCTACAGATGTTAAAGGTTCTTTATGGAACCATACAGCCAAATGGTTCTTCTATGGCATTGTAAAGCACCTTTTATTAAGAGTGTACAAACTGTGTATAACCAATGACAACAGCTGTTTTACAAAGATGATCTTAAATATTCATTTGATTAGAACTGAAGACTAAATTCATGTTTACATGATCTAAATAAATCTTTCCATCTAAATGTTTATAATAAATATATTGCCTATAATAACACATGCCTAATTTTGGATTTCTTTACTAAACATTGTTTTCAGTATAAAAGTGGCCAATGATTGTGCTGACATGAGAAACATAATTTAATAATTAAAAAAAATCTCATTGCAACACAAATGATTAAATCATGTTTAATGAACATTAAAGTTAAAACATTTATACATGTAGATGAATGTCTGACTACCACTAGAAATAAAAACAGAAAGTGATGTTTGAGCATTTGTAAACATGTTGTCTATAGACCAGATGGTCAATTTATATTTAGTTCAGTTTATTAAAATACTGTAAAAAAAAGTTACCTACATTTTTATGGTATATTTCAGAATAAAACAATAAAAGATTGCTAAGATTGAAATTTGTTCTAAAAACATAATCTGTGAAAGCAATAAAATGTACACTTATTTATTCCAGACCTCATAAATTCATTCTTCAGTCACAAAATGTTTCCTATAATTTCAATTAAGTAAACACAGAAAAAAACACAAAGAAAAACATTTCAGACAGAGCAAACATCTCTTCTCTGTATTTACATCTAGTTCAAACACAAATGCTATTGAAGTGGGTTGGCAGTGACTTATAAGAGCAATTAAATGATCCGTCATTAAGATTTTTTTAAATGAAGGTCTGGCAGAAAACATCTTATTGTCTTTTGATGTTGGTTTAATACTTCACTAGCACAGCTTGCATAATATAGACAATTTAAAACTGTTACACATAATCTTTTGTGACATGAGCTTATCCAACATAAATTTGAGTTTTACAACATGTGCAAAAAATTATTCTTTGTAATAAAGAATATTTATTATATTAAAAATTGGTAAGGGATACATCCAAATAATTGTTTTGTTTCCAAAACAGCATTTTAATCATATTTTTCTTTTTTCGTTTTAAAACCATTCTCAGAGTTGCATTACCAAAGAAAAAATATTTATGAAAAACTATTACAGGCAATACAACTTTACAAACGTAACAAATTTAACGAAAATTTTAAAAAATGGCTGCTGATGTACCTTCATAAGTTTAATGTATTGAATTTATTCTCATCATCAGAGAGGACGTGAGCTGCTGGTATGTGAGAAGAGATGAGTGTGTTTGACCTCAGGTCACCAACAGTGACAATTCCTGCTCTTTTCAACACAAACACAAATGTTGCCTGGCCCCCTAAAATGGGAGGAGTCTGCTGCCATTTTAAGAGAGGAAGAGAGAGACACACACAGAGAGAAAGATACTGAGAGGAAAGCAAAGAAACAAAAAGAGAGATTTTAGAGAAAAGGATAGTCTGTCTTTCTGCTTGTCATTTTTTAAACTCCACAGGATCTCTGAACTTCCTTTCTTGTCCTCCTTTTTTGCTCATAATTAAGAGCTACAAAACGTTGATATTATTCATATTTAATCTTTTATCTTCCTTTATTTTTCTTTAACTAATCTCCAGAACTGTAACTGACATAATCTGTTTTGTTTCAGGTATCGAGGTTTCATCATCTTTCCCCTCCGACCCTTCCTCCAAACTGGAATTACATCCTTTGTCCAGAGACACTGGAGAACAGGGTGTTGACCAAGAGCAGCCCTAAGCCAAATTCTGACCCCCACGTCCCTGTGAGGTCTGAAATCTGCCCCCATTGAGAAAAACAGCCCCGTTCTCCAAGTGCTGAATTAGAATGGGGGTTGGTGTGGTTACAAGCCAGCGATGAAGCACGAGATCTGCCCACAGCTCACTCCAGTTCTGTTGTTTAAAGACTTCTAGAGGAACAAAGAGAAACACAATGCTGGTTTTCTGGTTTATCAAAAGGATTTTCACCTTGACTTCTGAAATTAACACAAACACTTTATGATATGTGTGTGAATACATCATGCAATGCAAAACATGTAACTATTCTTTTTTTTTTTAATTTATTTTAAATTTGAGATGTGTATGTTTATTTAATTTTTTTGACACTGACACAATTTGTACCGACAAAGGAAAACATGGAAATTAATGGCAGAAACTGTTATTATTTTACTGTATGTATATATGTGTTAGTAACTTTTAAATAACAATTTATATTTTAGAACTGTATTTTAATATTTTATATGAATTATATATTTTATATTAAATGCATTTTATATTAAGTATTTTGTATTCATATTTTAATCTGTATTTTAGGGCATATATGATGTATATAATATGTAATCTAACTTTGTCAACAATTTCTCAACTTGTGTGTATTAACAGAAATGAACACACTGTGAACATAATATGAAAATTACAGTTCAAAACAAATCCAGTAAAGGAAACGAATGATGCACGTGTATAACATGAGCTACACACACTGTTTGCAGGCTGAACTTTGTTACTTCTGTTAATGTTTACTGCGCGGTGAATAAGGACGCGCGTCCGCGTTCCGCGCGTTCGGCGCGTTGTTCGCGATTGGTGGAGGCTGGAGATCGGAAGTAGTTGATTTATGCTAATGAGGGAGTTGGGGGTTGTAGATATTTACGTTCATCGGGAGCCGCCCTTCATTCAGCACATGGTCAAACGCAGCTTCGTCTCGCGCCACTTTTGCATTTTTACTACGATTAACAAAGTCGCTCGAAGAGCCGCTCCGCGTCGCGTCGGACGCGCGCCCGCCGTTCACTTGTAAGTTTGGCACATTTATCCGCGGCAAGTGAGTGAAGATGGTGGATCGCACTGGTGAGTGTCTTGCTGTGCACCAGAAACCTGTTGTTACATTTCTTGCACGTTTGCCAAATCAGTTGCGCTTTTTATCGCTTAAAACCGCGTGCGACGCTCTCCCGGCGCGATTTTCCAGCTCCGTTATCGCAAACGGGAAGGATGGTGATAAAAACAATGTAGTAAGTGGCGCATGGTCGCCTCTCCACCTCCATAGTTGTGGAGAATGTGGGAGATTTGAAACGCGTGCTGGCTGGTGTCGCGCCGCGATGCGACCGTCAACGCTTCGGTTTAATAAGTCTCGGCGGTGTTTTGCGCTGCGGGGGACGCGGCGCGGAGGGCGGATGAAGTTGTTGCGGGACTTGCGGGGTGTTTTACGCATGTTGAGCGCGCGGCGCGAGTTAAAGTGCCCGCAGAACAAAGCAGCACATGGGGACGCGTAGGCCGCGCGCTCACGGGTTAGCTTAGCAACGGCGCGCGGGACGACAACATTCCCCGTTTGCGGTCACTTTTCCTGGTTGTATTTTTTTAGTTTGGGGTTTGGGAAGTTATGGGACGTTTGTTGAAGTAAACTAGCCACGTCCCGGGTCGGTTAATTGCGACACAGTGGGGTTTTTTAGGGGGGATGTAGGAGCTAGCCAGTGTTAGCCATTGTAGTTTGTGTTGACTAAATAACCAGGCGGAGCTTCGTGTAAGTACCACGAGCGTCTTGTGTTTTGAAATGGTTTTGACACATTGGTTAACCCTTCTGTTTTTAAATGGTTAAAACAGTTTAAGACGAAAACCTAGTCGGTTAGCTTAGCATTAGCCGCTGTAGCTTCCCTCAACAGCAGCCGGGCGCGATGGCGACAACGCGGGTCGCGCCACGTTATTTTCCAGACACACTAAGTCGGTGCTACCTGTTTGACACATGGAGGGAACTACTGGTTAACTAAGCAAGTAGTTTAGAAGATAAACGATCCGCTTCGTGAACTCAGCGGCGCCATGTTAGTGCAGGTTGTCTTGCGTTGGGGGAGGGGTGAGCGGGAACGCCTCAGTGCGCATGCGCTGCGACGGCGCGGTCCGCAGGCTGCGCAATTCACTCATTCAACTCTCTAGTTCTCATAACTTGGCTGTGGGTAGTAAGATGTGTTAAACATAGGTAATTAAATTATTTAGGATAACCTCTAACTTTGGAGAGTGGTGTACAGTCAATGTAGGTCGAGGGTCGCACCGCAATGTCCGTGTGACGTGCTTTATCATAAGCCCCTTTGCGCACTTGTAGTATGGAAACCTAGTGCACTCACTGCAGCCTGAGTTTGTATTATAATGTTGTCAGTCAACTAATCCAAAATGTGTACCCTCTTTTTCTCTCCTAGAAACTTCAGAAATATGGAGCAGTGCCCCCCCAGGTACACTGACTATGGTCAACTTCTGTGGGGTGGTGAATCCATTGGCCTTTCAGATGCAAACATTAAGTCCAGTATGGAGTTGGCGTCAGAGTTTTGCCAAAGTGCTTACAGTGCAGGTAGTATTGTAGAAAATCTACTGCAGTGGGGGCACTTCCAGCGAGACCCTGACCAATACGCCGTCTCGCCCCCAAGCGCCTTCCACGGAGACCACCATCATGACGGCTTTGTGCTAAGGTGCATCTAGTGCAGATAGTGAAATAGACTAGCACCTACTGCCCTAAGTGCTCCTTCTGGCATGAGGGACTGTGACATGCCTCCGTAAGTATGGACCCCCCTCACTTTTGGTGCAGTTCTCTGCTAGTTTTGCATAGTTGCACTACAAGAAAACAGGAGTTGTGCAAATCTATGCAAAACTGATGGTGGCCTGCTGCTTCTCCACGTTTCCAAAAGGTTTGCCTGAAATCTGGGGGATGTGTCCAATTCATGCATACTTTTTCATATGCTTGCCAAGTGTTAATAAGTGTTCATAGTTTAAGCAGTGCCAAAGTGCTTATAGTGCAGGTAGTGTGTCTGTCATCTACTGCAGTGTGAGCACTTAAAGTACTTCTGGCTAAACGCGTCTGGGATTGGAACGCTCTCGCAGATGCTCCAGGTGTCTCTGACCTCGCTGGTCCACGGTCAGTTTTGCTGGTTTGCATTCAGCTTTAAAAAGTGTTCGCTGTGCAAATCCATGCAAAACTGACAGTGGCGGCTCGCATTCAAGACCGCATTGTAAATGTTGCATCCCTTTCTGCACAGGTTGGGATTGGTGGCAATGCTGTGTGTTTGTGAAAGGTATTGCACTCGTCCCGGCCTGTAGAGGACTGTGGAGATTATACCACTGTTTTTTTTTTTTATGTTTAAAAGTGTCCTTTTTGGTTTTTGTCAAGTCCAAGATGTGTGTTTTCCTATGTACAAGTACAGTGTAAAAACTTTGCTTAAACGATTCTCCATGGACAACACAGAATACTCAAGTACACAAAATATACATATGTACATAGATACACAAAAATAAAGTAAAATGTAACTATGTAGTTAATGGTAATATAATTAAGTGCATTAATGAGGAAATGAGTGTAGATGACTGTATCGTTACACTGTGTTAAACTATTTTATTATTTTGCGGTAGAAACTTTCAAAAATTGATTATCACTTATTCCTCTGATTTGTGTGAGGTAAATGTTCTGTTACTTCAAAATTTCTTCAATTTATTCCAAATGATAACATTTGTATTTCATTAAATGATTGAAAAATGTAATTTGTTTGTCTTTCATTGTTCATTAGTTCTACCAATGTACCATTCAAAGTGTAGTTTTGAACTTATTGAATGCTGAAAGAAAAAAAATCTAAGCCTAATAGTCTTTGTTATACTTGTTTTGTATTAGCTATTGTTCTGAGGTTCTCAGTGGGTTTTTTTGTGACTTGTACCTACATCCTGACGTAACCATGGACTGTATGAAGGGATAAATTGTCACCAGTAACTTGTCAGTCATGTGTTTAGATGGTTTATGTCAAATCCAATTATAAAACTGCAGTGACAGTAAAGTCATTTAGAAACCCACTTAACAAACATTGAATGAGGGGTTGTAGTGACCGACAAAGTCCTTGTAAATGGCAGAAATGTTTTTTTCCTGTTAAGATTAAAAAGAAAAAAATGAAGATCTAGCAATGTCAAAGTTTGCAGTAAAAAGCATAAAATTTTGAGATTTGTGTCTTAAGTCACCCTTATTTATATAGCTCATTACACAATACAAATTGGTTCAGATAAAGTTTACAGTCCTAAACAGGACAACAATGGTAACTTCTGATCAGTGAGAATATAAGAATATAACAGTATTCTTAATGTGCTGTATTAACTAAACAAATCAAGATGACAATTTCCAGGGCTGCCTTGAACAGTGAAGTTTGAATAATGACCGAACCAGGTCACACTAGTTTCATGTGGTTAGTAAATGTAAACATGCATATTGTCTCAATTATTACGTGGACATTATTCATTTTGTAATGATGTTTGTGAAACGTTTCAGTCAATCGAGTATTAAGCTCAGTTATATAATATGATGTGTTTTGTCCAGCAGGTGGCCTCATGGCATCCCAGTTGAGCAACGCGCCACACACTTAACATCAGGCACCTTGGAAAGTTATTTTTTGTGGGCATTGCTAATATGCCTTATAGTTTTATAATCTGCAGTTTCCTATCCATGCAAAACATCAGGATAAACGCACGCATTTCTTCTATAGCCCTTACAAAATAAATAAACGCTTCTCATCTGTTTTCTGTTTTGTATAAAGCTCTAACCTCACAAGTGCATTAGGCATTTTTTCACAGAAATAGATGAACAAAGATCTAACTATCTAGAAGAAGAGGAAACCATCTCTCTCTCTATATATATATCTATTTTTATATGTATATACACACTATATATGTATAGTATATGTGTGTGTGTGTAAAGCGTCTTTTTTCCTTCTCAGTTGGACCCACAATAATGATTCCGCCCGTGTTCGTGTGACAGCTCGATCTGTCAGCAGCACGCGCTGCTCGAACCCTGAACCGCGGCGTAACATGCGCGAGATCACCGGTGAATTCATCCCGCATCACATTTACTGAGACACAGACGAGTCTGAAGCCGGATCAGAACACACGTTCCTCGGGTTCGGGTCGGTTCTGTGCTGCTGGAAATGGCAATGCGGGGAGTTTTGCTTTATTTGGCGTCTTTTCTGGCGCTCGGTGCGGGAAGTTTGATGAGCTGCGATGAAGTGCGTAAAGTTTTCCAGCTGAAACAAATCGGACCGGTGAAATCTTTACCGGAGACGCCGATAACAGGTGAGATCTCATCGGGTTCAGGCTGTCATGTATCGTCTGCAAACGCTTCACAGTCTTTAATTTATGACTGTGTTTATAATTTAAATGTCCTGCACTTGCGTTTTTATCGCAATTGTTTTATTGACGCGGAAGCGTGAACACGTTTACAGAGTCTGAAATGTAAATAAACGCGAACTGAACTGACACTTGTTTATCCATCGAGTGTCTAAATGATTCAAATCCATCATTAACCGAGTGTTATTCCTACTTCAAATTACTGTTACTTTAACTTACGTTTTTCAAACGTTTTGGAAACGTGTGAAGTTTGGGGTTAGTTGGTGATCAGGGTTCAAAGGCTCTCTGTATATATTAATACATTACCAAATCTGTTTTAGTTATTTAATGATTCTGTAACACTTCTAACAACTTGTGTTTGTACAACGTTCTTCAGACGTTTAGTGAGCTTTCTTAAAAAACCTTTTCTAGAAAAAAAAGAAGAAAAGCAAATAATTGTAAGTTTCCTGGAGGCTTATGAACAGTTCAGTACATTTCACAGTATTTTCAGCTGAAATGACAAACTGCTTTATAAAAATGATTATTGTGTGCTGTTGGTGTGCCAGAGTTCAGTTTCAAAAGAAAGGAAACTTAAGTATATAATATAAACATTATCTACTGAAATTGACCTATTTTCAGTCTTCAAAGAGAGTTTTTTTGGTTTGTCATATACCAGCTAACAGAAAACGTTCTCAGAACGTTGGCTAATGTTTTCAAAAAGTTCATGCAGTAACATTAGTAGAAGTTTTTAATGTTATATGTCATGTATATAAAAGTGCTATTCCTAAGTGCTACATTTTAAAAAGGTTTAAAAAACAAATTAAAAAATAAAATTAATACCAATGTCTAAAAAATCTGGACGTTTTGAACATTCCTAGAACATTCAAAACTTAATGGAAATGTTAGAGAAACGTTCTTACAACCTTAAATTTTTTGCTGGCATCTTCACTAAAATGTATCATCAGTACTGTCTTTAAAACAAGTTTGTATCCATAAATCACTCTCTGTATGCTGAGTAAATAATTATTAATGTCTCTGAGGTAACTGGACTTGAACAAAGTCAGTGATGAGAAGATATGTTTGCTTTAAACAGCTGTCCTGTCAAGCCCTCACAACTGTTTGCTTTGTGAACTCCAGACCTATGAAATGCTCTTTGTCAGGTTGTTTGGACATATTTTTTGTGTTGCGCTTTTAAACTCCTCTGAAGCTAGTTATAATGGACAGTAATAATCTCTGGCTAGCAGACACTTGTATCAGAGCAGAAGAGGAAACTCTAACCAGTTTGACAAACTTTGTTGCGTTAATGGATGTAAAGTGGTTTGGGAAAGATCATTTGTACACAGTTCCCCTCAGAGGTCATCAAATGGAGTTCACTTCAAAGGGCTGTTTGGAAGAGGCGTGGATAGAGAGAACAGATTTTACAAGAATTCAGAGAGTTAGGGCTCCTGGTTGTGGTGGCTATTAAGTCTTGTGCAACTGTAAATGAGTTCAAGACAGTGTTTGTATTCATTGCTCATCCTGAACTCCAGATGTAGTCCTTGTGAGAAGTTAGCATGAAACGTTCTTTTTTTACTGGTATGTAAGTGAGTTAAAGGTAGGGTAGGCAATTTTGGAGAGGCTAGCAATAGCAAGCTAGCTTTGAAGGGTAACATCCCACTCTCTGTTCAAGAGGCTCTACAAAGCCATGCCTTCCCCAACACATGCATGACAACAACAAACACATAGTTTGACAGGCAAGTAGGACATCCTATTATGGTATTCCGAATGCAATGATTGGATGAACATTTAATGGTCCCTGTGCTTTCCACAGGATAAATATTTATATAAATATATTTAGGCCACTTAGTGATTGATATCAGGATGTGAAGTGACTTTCAACCAGCATAATAAAAGATGTTTCTGGAAAAAAATGGCCTACTCTGCTTTTAAGTAGTCATCACAGAACTAAACCATGTTTTTCAAAGCTGTTTCTCAGAGGTCAAATCTCGGTCTGCATCTAATTTTTGGATCATTTTACCAATAATATAAATCTTATGCTGTTCCATAAAATCAATTGTTTTCTGTCTCGTTCTTTTCTGGGAAGTAATTTTAGGTGATTTTGTAATTTTCTTTTTGTAAATTTCCTTAAACTCTGAACTTGGGTTTAGCATGACCTTACTTAGCCTGAATTTGATCCTAATTCACTGGTACACATATGCACAAAGACTTCAGTAATCTTTACTTTTGCATATGCAGTAACTATTCAGAGACCCATAAAACCAAAGAATTTCAAACATCTAGTACATCTTATTTTCTGATGCACCTCCATTTGTTTTCTGTGTTTTACTGTCTTTCACGTTTTTCTCCAGTATTCAGATTATGAAGCGACGTGTTTACAGCATGAGTTGACTTGTAAACACAGGTTAAACATTTTTAGAAATCTCATTTCTGTTTAGTGGTGAGTTTTTGTTTTCTAAATACTGCAGTAATGCCTCTGTTTTTTTAATCTCAGATATAGTCTGATGTCCAGTAATTTCCAGTCCAGTTATATTTCTACCCCACACCACACGACCTCAGGGTGGTGTTGAGTTCTAAAATATCAAATAATAAACTGACCACCATAGTGTTTTAGTGAATTAAAGATTTTAGAATAGCCACATTGACACTGTAAATGGTTGTTCAAAGGTGTTTAGTTCTGGACTTGAGCGTTACTGTACCATTGACGAGCATACCAAGCGTTTTTTTGGTTAACTAGCTGTTTTAGTCCTAAGCCCATGGTCAGAGAAACTCGTAAAAAGACTGATTCCTTTTTCTAAATGATCCTTTCATTGCTTCTCTCAGACTCGTGAAGAACACGTTTGCATTCAAAACCAAGTCAAGTCTCACGTTGCATTTGTTTTGATTTACTCGATTTATAGATTTTTTTGGTTATTTCTCCTGAATGCCTTCATTTAGAAAAGTGCCAGTGGCTCGAGAGATTTTACAGACACGTGAACTTTATAGTGTTTTCTCTTCAAATGTAGCGTTTGATTTGCAGTTGAGACGTTGTGGTGAGTTCTCTTCTGCAGTCATCTGACAAATCCCCAATCTCTCAACCTGTTGAGTCATGTGAAACTGGAGCAAAAAGTGGAGGGAGGGTGAAAGTTCACAGTTGGATGGATTTATTCTCTCAGGTGATTGCGCAGAGAAATCTCTGGAGATTGAAAGCGAAAAATAAACACTTCCTGGGGCACTTAAATTCCACCCTAGCGAGACAGAGTCAGAATTCCTTTGCTCAAGGCATCTTGTTTGCATCTCAGGCAGAAACTCCAAACACAGCATCACGGCGTGCCGATAGTGTCTTTAGCAACACTTGACTCCCTGTTCCAGCATGTCCGGTGATGTTTTCCTACAGCTCCAGTGATGGAAAGTTTTCATGTTATCTTGGTGGGATAAGAATTCGATGGCTGGAGATATCTGCCCTTTTATCTTGTGCACACCACTGGTCTGTTGTAGCTTGAAATGGAGAGGGTTTGAACGTGATGGGGTCTGAATGTGTTAATGGTCCTAACCATAAGAAGATAAATGTTGACAGTACAGAACACTGTGAAACCACATTTTTACATTTCAATGTCGTTTTTTTTTGCTAGGTCATCGGTAGGTTGTTGCTAGGTTTGTTGTGTTAAATCTTCTTGATGTTCTGGTCCTTATATAAGGCTATGGTTTTTCCAATATAAGTCTGTAGGTTGTTTTGCTTCTTTTAATTGTAATTAATTTAAAAACATTTTCTCGTGTAGCCGCAGGATTTGGTTGCTTTGTGACATGAAGATATTTCCAAATATCACCTACAGTTGAAACTAACAATCCTGTGTCATAACCATATATAAACACAATAAGGTGAAAAATCCACAAGTGTTATTTTATCTGCACACCTACATTTATTGACAATCACACACCTTGTTCACTCGACCCAACAGGTTCAAACCTTCAGGTCTGCATGTCCAAGAATCAAACATGCTGCACCAAGAAGATGGAGGAGCGCTACCAGGTGGCAGCCCGGCGGGACATCCAGAATGTTCTCCAGACCTCCAGCTCCAGTCTAAAGTTTCTCATCTCTCGTAATGTGGCTGCTTTTCAGGGTAAGATCTTCGGTACATTGTGTGCAGTGCTTGAACGCTTCACTGAAATGTTTTTCAGACTTGCTCTCTTTGATTTGTTGACCTTGTTAGTCTGAATTTGATTTTCTTTTGCCATCATTCTGCAAATACAACCACAGTAAAGTCATCACCAGTTTACAGTGTTCATTTACACACACTTCTCTGAGTTACACAGAATGTCATTTTGTTTGTGGTGTTGATGTTTTCTATTGTCTGTTTAATAGATTTTAGGGTTACTAGAGTTCATTTAAGCTTTTGAACTTCAGTGGTGATTTGTACACATTCTACACAAGGAAGTTTTAGGAATGTAAAAAAATTCTTTAGACATTGTATTAATGTTAATGCTTGGTTATAAAAACCATTATTCAAACTGTTATTCTTATTCTCATTATTCTGTGAAGTTTTTAAAACATTCCACTAACTACTTAAGAATAGTGTTTTTAATATATGTGATATATAATGTTTTCTGATATAAAACTGATATAAAACTTTCTTCTAACGTTACTGCAGGAATGTTTTTTAGAGAACATTAGCCAATGTTCTGGGAACGTTCCCTGGTAGCTTGGTTTTGTCTGACTTGATTGTGATGTAGGTCTTGTTTTGAGTGGGTGAGAGTAAGTGCGGATTTGTGTTTTTTTCTGAATTTAAATGGGTCATCTTTAAATACATGCATATAATGTAGATTATATATTATAGTTTATGTTTAGTAAAACCTGTGGTGTGACCACTCTGTAAAAACAATATCTCATGTCCATCCAAGCCTCTTGACTTCTGTTTTTATCTCTCTGTTCAGTGACTGACACTAAGACAGGCACAAACACGCTTCTGTTTACTGCTCACTGTCGTAGATAACGTGAGTCTGAGATTTTCTCCAGACATCACGCATCATATATCATTAAACTAAATCTCTTGAATTATTTCTCTTGTGGTTTAGGGCCCTTTTATCTCCATGCGAGCACTCCTATCACATCATTTACAAAAGTGGTGTTCAGGTGTCTGTTGCCATAGCACTTAAAAACATTTTGCAGGGTGTTATTCTGGGATGGTCCTGATGCTGTTAAATCACAAGACTCGTTTTATGAGATTAGACTGTTATTACAGAGGCCAAATCACAGCCTAGCGCTCAGCTAGTCATTACAACTCGCTTACTGTAAAAAAAGTGCTGAAGTTTATGGACATATGAATTTACAGGAAGACAAACACTGCTGTATCTCTACTGTAAAAGAGATGAACGCACAATATAATGATTGATATCTGGTAATATTTGACATGTTTTGCCGGATTTCTATTAGAGACAGAAAATATTAGGGCTGTTTTGTAGTCTTTGAGTTACATCTTAACTGTAGCTGTTCTGGGTTGGAGATTTGTTGTGAATGCAAAATAAAAATAGCTATCAACCAACAACAACTTGAATTTTAATATTGGTGCTTCATTAGTTCAAGCTGCAATCCGTAACTTTTGCCTCTCTACTGCCATCTCTGTTTGAAACATAAAACTGCAGGTTAGTATACGTTCTTTTCATTATGAATGTTGATGTCAAATAAAGCCAAAATTACATTTCCTGTAAAATGAAAGTTACTGATTGCAGCTTTAACTAGTTTTGTTGAATCATTCCTCTTCTTTTTATTCTTTTGTGGCAGTTTTGTGTCTTTTTAAACAATTGCTTCCATTTTGCATCTTGTTTCGCTTGTTTTGCTCCTGGTGGCTCATTGAAAAATCATTTTTGTGTAGATCAGTCCCAAATGATGTGGTCAGAGTTACTAAGGAATATAATATGTTTTGTCTTTGAAATAAACATGCACCCTTTCCTAATTCAGTTTCCTTTGCTTTTGGAGACAAATCTGTATCCTGAAAACCTTTGATTTGTTTTAAAATCACTGGCTGCTGTGGGAAACGGTTTTGGTCCGGGTACTATTTTATTTTTACTTGCTCAATAACTAATTTTTGTTTATTTTTAACAAAATATTTTGGATTGCAGCTTTAAATTGTTATATTACCTCCACCTAAATTGTGCATACATGTTGGATATCCCAGAATATTATTTGTGTTGCCAGTGTTCAGAGGTGCTGTATACAATGTTGTATTTTATTTAGTTGGAAGCAACTAGTTTAGCATTTTATTTTGTTAACTTTAGAAATGTACATTTCCATTTCCACTAGTTGTTTGTTGCAGTGAGTTGAAAAGTCGCAGGTTTTTGGTGTGCCTCTACAGGCCAAGATAGTTCTGGTTGCCATAGAATGATGGCAAAACTTCTCTGAGAGGGAAAGAAGAAAACAGCCGGCGTCTTTCTCAGCGGGCAGCTGTGTATTTGCACATTGTGAGGGTGACGCATGGGCCCTTTATGACCCGGGGTAAAACCAAACATGCTCCTGCAGCGTTGTAGCCTCGCATTTAACTGAGACGCGCTTGTTGAAAAGGCCACTGACTAAACACAGTCCACCTTTTCTAGCCCTTGTGTGCTTTCCCTACATTTCTGAATGACTTCAAAGTGAATTCTGCCGGTATCTCATGCCCAGGTGATGCCGACAGACGCAAAAAAAATCTGTTTCCAAACAGGGGCTGGGATGAGGGGGAAAGATGTTTTTCTTAAGAAGTGCTCACTGGTTAAAGTGAAACTGAGCTGTTAGGTGAGTAAAACACCTGGAAGCAACTTGTTGAAAAGGTTTTAGAGGGAATGCACTTCCTAAGCTTACAGTTGGGAAAAAATTCAGAGGCCTCTAGCATGTTCAGTCTTCCTCAAGGGTAATTACCTCGACATGCTAAAAATGTGAATCATCATATGAAGTTATGAAGTAACTCTATGTTT
>JAZGTK010011340.1:0-15686 GCA_036877625.1 Ambastaia sidthimunki | reverse complement strand
ATGGGGGGAGGAAGATGGGATTTTCTCAGCCTTCGTAGAAAGTAGAGGGGCTGCTGGGCTTTCCTGCTGATGGTGCACCAAGGTCATGTCATCTGCGAACTTGATGATGTGATTTGAGCTGTGCATTGCTACACAGTCGTGAGTCAGCAGTGGGAACAGCAGTGGACTAAGAACACAGCCTTGGGGGGCCCCAGTGCTTAGTGTGGTGGTGCTGGAGATGCTGTTCCAGATCCGGACTGACTGAGGTCTCTCAGACAGGAAGTCCAGGATCCAGTTGCAGAGGGAGGTACTCAGACCCAACAGGCTCAGTTTCTCTGTCAGGTGCTGAGGGATGATTGTGTTGAATGCTGTGCTGAAATCTATGAACAGCATTCGTACGTATGAGTCTTTGTTTTCCAGTGAGGGTGGTAGCTGGGTCTTGATGTGCCTCATGACTAGCCTCTCGAAGCATTTCATGACGATGGGTGTGAGTGCGACGGGACAATAGTCGTTGAGGCAGGACACTGATGACTTCTTCGATGGTGGTACGATGGTGGTTGTCTTAAAGCACATAGAAACAATGGCGCTGCTCAAGGAAATGTTGAAGATGTCGGTGAAGACATCTGTTAGCTATTCTGCACATTCCCTGAGCACTTTACCAGGAATGTTGTCTGGTCCAGCAGACTTCCATGGGTTAACTCTGCTTAGATTACGCCTCACATCAGCAGTGGTTAGGCAGAGCACCTGGTCGTTCGGAGGAGGGGTGGTCTTCCTCGTCATTAAGTTGTTCTGTGCCTTAAACCGAGCGTAGAAGTCATTTAGTGCATCTGGGAGGGAGGCGTCACTGCTACAGACAGGTGAGGTTATCTTGTAGTTTGTGATCGTCTGAATGCCCTGCCACATGCGCCGGGTATCTCTGCTGTCCTGGAAATGGCTGTGGATTCTCTTGGCGTGCGCGTGCTTTGCCTCTCTAATGGCTCGGGACAGTTCAGCCCTTGCTGTTCTTAAGGCCGTCTTGTCCCCTGCTCTGAAGGTGGAGTCTTTGGACTTTAGCAGCGCACGCACCTTTGCAGTCATCCACGGCTTCTGGTTGGAGCGTGTAGGGATGGTCTTGGAGACAGTAACATCATCGATGCATTTGCCGATGTAGCTGGTCACTGATGATGTATATTCCTCCAAGTTGATGGAATCGCCATTGGTTGCAGCTTCCCAGAACACGTTCCAGTCAGTGCACTCAAAACTGTCCTGCATACTAAGCCAACCTGCTAAAAGAGATTGATGAGGGCGAGGGTCTCACTTGTGAGGACGTTAGAACTTAGAAGAACCGCTGATCTGTCTCTGCGTGCCACCTTGGAGACTGCCGAGGCCCGGGGAATAGATGCTTTACCCCGAGGTGGTGAAGCAAATATGGAGAATCTTTGGTCAGGCCCAAATGGACCTCTTTGCCTCTCTCGAGGCAGCGCAATGTCCCCTTTGATTCTCTCTGACTCATCCAGCTCCACTGGGGCTGGATGCCATGGTGCAGACTTGGCCGAGGCTTCGTCTGTATGCTTTTTCCCTGATAGAGTTCTGGAGAGGGTCCGCCAGGACGTGATCTCTTTGCTTTTAGTAGCCCTGTTCTGGCCAAGCCAAGTATGGTTCTGGCCAAGCCTGGCAGTAGTGTTAGAGGCTCTCTGTGCTCCTCCTTTCGAGCCTATAGAGGAGATCTCGGATCTCTGGTCTCCCCCCACCTTTGGGGACCAAGGCTCATTTTACCAGAGGTAATAAGGCCGTTATTGTAGGTGTCCCCGCCCCCAAATTGGACTGATTACACACGTGATTTAGAGCGTGGTTACACTGGAGGCATTCCCATAGCATTTCGATGCAGCGTCTCATTCCCTTAGGGAACCAGGGTTACATACTTAATCTGAGACGTTTTCGCCACACACATTCAGTTACTGTCCCAAGTTTTTAAACACCCCCATTTGAAAGATATGTAGAAAACAAACAGCTGTTTTGCTATTTACACCTTTATGCACTTTATGAATTCTGAAAAGTTTTTCAACTAGAGTAAAGGGAAGCTAAAACTTGTAAATCAGCCCAACCTAAAGGTTATCATAGAACACAGGACTGCTGTGATTGCTGACATTGGCCCCTGCTTTAAAAATCGTATCAACATTTCATTATCAACAAGTCTATGTATGCCACAAATTTTCAGTGTGTTTATAAAATATATTTCGTGACCATGAGGTCTTTTGTTGGTGGAGACAATGGTCTGGGTGTAAATCAGATTTTTGATTCAGTTTTTCTTGACAGCTGATGAAAAGTGAATATGGCAATGGATGACAGTCCAAACTCACAATGCAAAATATATTTTCAGGAAACCCTAAAACACTGCACCCGTGAGCTCTCTGTAATACCTGATCTTGGTTTATTTGTATTTGTATATGATTTGTTTTAATAACTTTTTTTATCTTATGATAAAAACTGACCATTGCAACCTATAGGTAGTTGTCAAAAGGTATATAATGTTCTTATTCTTTTGTACGGTTTTTCCTCCTCCTTGTTCCACAGAAGCAAGGCTTTGTAATGACATTAGTAAATAAGGACAGAATTTTATTTCTATTTCAGGAGAACTAAATCCTTTTTACAGTATAGTTCAATGTTAAAATGTTTTAACAATGTTTTAATATGACTATATGTAATCCATTCATAGGATGAAAAGTGTAAACTCTAGCTTTGTTCTTGTTTCGCCTGATACAGCTTAACCAATGATGAGAGTTTTTATGGGCGGGACTACAGGTACCTGTTGGCCTGTCCAATGGAAGATGAGGAAAACAGTCATTATTTTTTATTATTAGTACATTTGGTGATGTTATAAACTTCACCTTAGAAAAACTAACCACAAAAAAGTTTCCCTTTGCTCTTTCCAATTGTATATTATTACCTTGTACCTTGTATATTATTCTGCTTACACTTTAAATGCAGTATTATTGGCTTCTGCATGATAAATTGCTTTTGCTGTTCTTTATCTATAAGTGTGTCTAAATAAACAATGCAAAATTATTTAAATGTTAATGCTGTCTAAAAGTAAATGCTGTCCAAATAGTTAAATGTCTTTTCTGTCTTTTCTGTTTCTTTTTGATTCATCTGAGGAAGCTGTTGAGTATGTCTTGAGATGAATTGGAATTGTTGCCATTATCTGACACATGTCAGAATTCTCCTAGCAGCTCACTTCTCCATCTGCACCTTTTTCTTAACATTCCATTTATTACTAAATCTGTTGCTGTAATCAGAAAGTCCAGAGGGGTTTTAAGAGCTTAAGATGAATTTCGTGCTTGAGCCCTTACTTAATGGACGGCATGCTAAACCTGTTTATCCTATCCGGCTGCAGAATTATATGAACCGATAAACTCATGAATGCAAGATTACAGTTCACTGCAGTTGTCTCAGCTCAAATTAACTGTAATGAGCACCTTTTTTGTGACCCATCCATCGCTCAACTCCCAGGTAATTATCAAGTACTACAGAAGAAATCATTAGCAGATATCCTGTCAAGGCAGGGACTGAGGCCTGGGGAGTGAAGGCTTCATCCATAAGTGGTGGAGTCCATTTTACATAGGTATGGCCAAGCGGAAGTGGATCTGTTAGCCTCCAAGGAGTCTACCCACTTCTGGTTTAGCCTCACTCATCCAGCCACATTGGGGCTAGATGCCATGTTACAAACATGGTTAAGATATCAGTATGCCTTTCCCCTGATAGCCTTGTTCTTAGGAGTCTTAGCCTGGATTCGCCAGGACCAAGTTTGTCTACTTTTTTTTTTTTGTGATTGTTTATTTTTAGTAAAGAACAGCCAGCATACCTGGCTTACAAAACTATATACAAACCAGGGTTTGCCTTAAAAAAAAAAAAAAAAAAGAAAGAAAGAAAGACAAATACAAATAGAGAAAGGAAAACTATGGGGTGACTACCACACCTATACACACCTGTACCAACCATTTATCTTTAATGATCTTTAGTTATTATATCTGAAAGCTTCTCAATAAATTCTGACCATGCCTTAATTGTTCTTGGCTTAGCTCTGTTGATCCTTGCTGTTAAGCGTTCTAATAGCGCAATATTTTTTAGTTCTAAGAGCCACATTTTGTCAGCCGGGAATGTGGGTTCATGCCAAATTTTAAAGATTACCTTTTTTGCTGCTGTTAGTGCAGTGTGAAATACTCTACGCTGATAAGCATTCAAATTAAGATTAGAATCGTCATTCAGCAAACAAATATTGGGATGTTTAAGGATAACCCTATCACATATTTCTGTAACAATTAAAAAGACCTTATCCCAAAATTTACAAATAAGTGGGCAGTCAAAGAACATGTGCATATAAGTCCCCACAGCATTAGAATTACACAACGTGCAAAAAGGAGTTGGCAAGCGCTTCATTTTGTGTAACACATAGGGAGTTGCATAGGCCTTGTGAATCAGTTTGAAGTGTATAAGTTGATGGGCAGGATTCTTGGACATCATAGGAATACTATCCCATATCCAGTCCCAGTTAGGTTTATAGGGGGCAAGTTCCTTTTCCCATATTGTAGTGATGGGAAGTGCACCAGAGCTGTGCTTAYGCAGTTTGTTATAAATAAATGACACTGCTCCACGTGTTTGAGAGAAATTCACACAGTCCATCAGTGGGTGAGCATCCAGGTTACAGTTCCACGGTACACCATATGCACGCATTGCACTTCTCAACCTCAAGTACAAAAAGTAGGAATGTCCGGGAAGATTATAAGCATTATTGTTGTGTACTGTAAAATAAAGACTTTTTTTGTCTTTAAAATAAAGACAAATTATTGAATTTAAAATTCACCAGCAAAAACAGTGACCCTGTTCAAAGACTGGCCTTGCAAAACAAACCACCCCCATTTCCAAAACTCATTGGATCTGGATGGGTCACAATTAGTAATCACAATAATAGTTTTGGATGCAAAAAGGTAAATTTCAGCAGCAAACGCTGTGCAATTTAGCTATATTTATTGATCACATGGGTTGATTGAATGCTAAATATAAACAGAATGGCAAGCCAATTGAGTAAACATATTTTGTGAAACATAACCTGCCAAACAGTCGATTTTTAACAGCGTTTAACAGGTTGGTGGGTGTTAATTTTGGGTGTTAATTATTGTGTGCAAATGAAATTGCACACAATATCTTGTCAAAATATCTTCTCAAACTTTTCAATTATGTCATGGTTATGATCGAAGCTCAGCTAAAGCTGCATTAGTTGGCAAAATGGTAATATTATTAGTTAGACAAGCTGAGTTTGCAATATGCGCATGCAGAAGAAGGGTTCTGAAAACGCAGTTCTCAAGATTTCAACTCACAATAGTGACCCATTTTGGATCTAAAATGGCGAATTTCGCAGAAAGGTGACAAGTTTGCAACCCTAAGACATGACTTTTACAAATTGATGGGTGTCACTAGCAGTAAATCCTTCAGGTCATGGCTTTTTTATGGGTGTATCAAAGTAAGGAACATTTTCTAGCAGGAGGCTCTTTTTTGATAGCAACTCAAAAAAAAATAAATAAGCAAACATTATTAGTCAAAGCCAATAATCAGCATTTAAAACATAATTACCCATTAATTACTTTATTTTATTTTGCTCCACATGCTCAGCTTGTATTACATTTTCAAGCAGGATGGTCTCAACTGCTCAAGCCATTTTAAGCAAATGAGGGAAATGTATGTATTAAATAGTAAACACTGATTCCGCCTACATCTCTAAAGATAGGCAAAGATTATTTTAGCATGTAATTAAGCATGTAATTAAGTTGCTTAACTCTTTTATATTTTCCTATTCTGAACTGCGTGTCCTGCTCGAGATGCTTTTAACAATCGAATGTAATTTTTTTTTAATGTAATCTCATATTTCCTGGGACTTTTCTTGATTTTCTCTCAAATTATACTTTTTTTTTTTATCTCTGTTTTACTCATATTTATTTGCATTTCTGTGTTTTCTTTTGTCAATGATCTTTCAGCTAACTCAACTGCTATCCTATTTCCCCATATCCCTATATGTGCTAAAACCCATATACATATAGTGAATGACTGGAAAGTGAATGACATGAATGACATACATAATGGACATTATGTATGCTCTGGTATATGTTTATTCTTATTATAAAGGACTTAAAAGGTCATAAGGAAGATGTAAGACTATTTCCCTCCCTCACAGCATTCCCCAAACAAGGTATGTTTTTTAATATACCAAGGTATGTCTATTTTATACTGGTAAAATGCTATTATGTCTGTTGTGCACCCTTTCAATATTTGTCCAATTAATGTAATTCTGTATTTTGTTGTTAATACTGTTTAATTTTCACTGTGGATTTGGAGAAGTAGGAAAACCATTTGAGTCTGCATATGCTTAGAGGGAGATACAATACAGTATAAATTAATTACTAGTGATCACAGACACCATTCTCTTCTGTTATGTTGCAAAGCTGCAAAGTGATCAATCATTTTAATTCTTTTAAACGGAAGTTTGCACCCTAAATAAGGGACTTGCTGCCATCTGCTAAATTATTTACACTATACTAATGAAAAAATACCATAAATCAATGAAAAAAAACCATAAATATGAAAGTTGATTTACGTGACTGGATATATTGTAACAAAAGTAGCTGGTTGGTTTGATACAGTTTAACAAATATTTTATTTCATCTTTGAAAATGTGCTAGTGACATCCTATTCAGTTAAAATAAAATAACTTGAGCTGCGTTGTACTTAGAAAGTAACAGATTTCCATTCTGTCCAGATTTAAAACACAGCAAACAGGACATAGGCTAATATGCTCATGTTACACAGTTATTCTGATTCTGAAAGCACCAACATGTTGAAACACCAGATTGCATTAAATGAAACATGAATAAGCTGTGTCCAATTTATGTCAACTGTCCCTTTAAGTAACACGCATTATTGTAAATAATTAATTCACAAACTTACTTAGCTGAATAAATGTAATCAAATTTGTTGTCATTGTCTTTACTAAAATAAAATACCTGGGGGTTACCCCTTAGTCTATGTTTTGCTTCTCATCAGGGTCCTGTACTTATAGTCCTTTAGACATTATACTAACTAAAAGAAACTTTATTAACTACCAGTCATTTGAGTATCAGTTCGAAACAAAAATCAATTATTGAGCCAGTACATGACAGAGAAGTGTTCAACACAATCTTCTCACCTTACTCCGATTTGCAACAGTAGGTTTGTAATAATTTATAATTTGACATGTTGGGTCCGATTTCACAGGGAAAACACTAAATATTTTAATGAATATTCTGTTATTTCCATGTATAAGGGAACAAAGGGAGCATTGATGCTAGCTGCTCTTTCAGTTTGTTAACAGAGCAAATAATATAATCTTAGTTGCTTTTATTTCAATATTTACTGACAGAAATAAATACTTGTGTGACCTACTGTCACAAGTGAACATAAAAGGCAAGAGCGATACGATGTAGAATCTTTAATAGATATATTCTTTAATAGATTAAAAGTCTTTAATAGATATATTCCACAAGACAAGACAGGTAAACCAGCCATGAACAGGCAGGACCACATGAACACCCAACATAACTTCAATACCAGACCACCAATACTAAACAGGAAAACTTATAAAAGCACACTAATTACACAGACATAAATAGCAACATTGTGACAGCTTAAGACAACTTCACTGCACCCTGTTGGCTTGCTTACTGGGAGACTGCTGACATTTAACTTAGCTTTGTGAATTGTTAATATTGTTTCTAGCAAAATTATGTAACTACAGTCCTAAGGACTCTCTTTTGTTATTTCTTTGTCTCCAATTCTCTTTCATTGTGTAATGTTCAGGAATTTGTATTGGGTATATTTTGTGTATGTATGTATTTTTTGTGTATGTCCCTATGTCCCTGTCCCATAAGATGTTTTTTCCTATGTGCTATCTCCACAGAAGCTGGAATCTTGCCTAATATGATACCTATCATGTTTACTGACTACATGTTGCATAATCTCAGAAGTACATACTTATTTAGTTGGTGGTCCAAATACATTAGACCACAGAGAGAGGTTTGAGCCTTCGCACAAAATGACAGGTTTTTCTAATGCACGTCTAATGCACATTTAGTCTAGAACACAGTCGAAATGTGTTCTAATTTTTATAGGTTCAGACAACTCTTTATTCATAAACCAACTACAAACCTAGTATACATAATTAGTTTTATTCCCTAAGTATTTTGCATATAGTATGTTCGGTATCCTGAAGTGGCTGGCCAACAGAAGAAACCCGAGTGGACACCTTGATTTACGTTAGTTAGAAACCTGTGGCGCACAAGTTGGCGGAAAGCAAACATTGATTTTCTGAGATATGTAAAACAGAGCTCAATAAGAACTAGAAGAATCAACCTTTCGAAGCAGGCCTTAAGAACATTTTGATAATTGATTAGGTCTCCTGAAACAATTCCACAGCTGGGTTTTTACCAAATCAACATTCTATAGGGAGGGCAAACCCTTGATGACTGTAGCTGGCTGGTGGACATTGAGATTAGGGTTTGATGGAAACCGATGTGCCCTTAAGAGCCAAGACAGCAGGGTTAACAAAACAATTTCCTGGGGCTCCATAGAGGAACGTTTATAACCCTCCTCTAGAGGTGTGAGCTAAAAATCAGGATCTTTTCTCTCTAAGCCCTCCTAGCAAGAATAATATTAACCAAATCAATTTTCTCCCTAGTCAGCTTTGGGCAGGAGTGTTGTTCCGACCCCCAAGATGCTAAGAGGGAACCTGAGCAACAACACTCTTTTGCTGTTGCTGGCACAAGGAGCCTGACGTAGATCAGGCTAAGGAAGGTGTTCCAGGTCATCAAGCAGGTCATCAGCTTATCCTTCTCCTTGATGTCTGAGAGGTTTAACCAAGGGTGTCTGTCCATAACCACCATAGCAGCCATAGATCAGTTAATAACATAGGCTCTTTTTAGTGGCATAGAGGGCAAGATTAAAGGCCTGGCGTAGCTCTTGATTGCCCTCGGACCCCATATCTTAACCCTGGTCCAGGTCCTAAGCATGCCACCCAGGTTTGACTACAAGATCCCCACAGTGTGTATACAGCTACCTGCTTGACCTGTTGCCATTTACGCCTTTCCCACCAGCAAGGATGTTGTTCAACAGGGCTTGTGGAGATTTGTGAAAAACTGTAAACCTCAGCGTAGGTAAAAGTAAATATTTTAACTATTGTCATCAGTTTTGTTATTATTATTTTAGATTTTTTAGTGAGCCAAACCATTAAACATCACAGAAAGTTTACAGTATTTATACAATCAATTGTTAATACTTATTACTAATTAGGGCAGGGTAACAATCAGATTTTAATTGAT
Organism: Ambastaia sidthimunki; assembly: GCA_036877625.1. Lineage (NCBI taxonomy): Eukaryota > Metazoa > Chordata > Actinopteri > Cypriniformes > Botiidae > Ambastaia > Ambastaia sidthimunki. The sequence goes on along the minus strand of JAZGTK010011340.1, from coordinate 6,327 downwards.
CTTCAATTTCATGAAACAATATTGGTCTTATCTTAATGTCTGTGCTTTACTTATGAGGATGTGAATATTATCTGTACTTTGCCTCTTGTCTTGTGTGGGCCTGTTGCTAATGTAAATGTGTATTTCAGCAATATAGCTAGATAGGATGATTTCAGTTACCAGCATTTGTTTAAAAATGAATTCCATGTCTGCAAATTATGCCCTATTACTAGTTCTAATGCGTTGGATGACATAATTGTATGGATTACTTCACATAAACCGTTATGATCATTACCAAGAGTACTGTTTATTAGATAGGACATCAGTCAGAAAGGTAGAGGGCTTCTATTGAGACACCTATATTTTCTTATTGTTATTCTTAATTTAACTTTTTCATAGGTACATGATGTATTTAGTATTTAGGATGTATTTAGCCTTTATTGTTTATGCTATTTTTACTATACTGAATATTTATTTTGGTGTTTTCTTTGTGTTAAAATTTCTGTAAAAAGGCACAAAAGCAATACAGAAATTAAAGTGTTACAGAAAAGCCCTGTGATGTACTGGCCACCTGCCCTGGATATCCACTTGCCTAAGACCAAGATAACTGGGTTAGGCTCCAGCACTCCCCACCACCCCATCAGGTATAAACGTTATAGATTATGAATAAACTAAAAAACAATGTTAATTTATGTTATATTTATTGCTTTGTGCACGTCTATACTGTCAAATGTTACAAATATTCATCATGAACATTTAAAGAAATTAAAGAAAAAGGCAAAACTTTACAACTCAAAACAAATCTTCACACACAAAAAAACAAGGCAGGCCATTACAACAATCATAATCAACATAAAGCCATTAAATAATGCTTTATAACAGTTTTAAAGTTTAATAAATCAGTTTTAATCACAGGTTTAATTGTGATTGCACACATACCAAATTTTAAAACATCAAATTTTATATAGTGGCTAAATACGTTATCTCTCTGGAATCCTAAAGATGTGTACAAAAAAATCCACACAAAGCCAGGAAACAGTTCAGGGGCCTGGTGGAGATTCTGATATAGTGGCCAGACATTTTTATAAACTAAACCACTTTTTAATGACAGCACATTTACAAGATCTTCAACAATTACAACAGCGCAATAAAGAAAATACAAATTAACCAAAAAATATTTAAGGCAAGAATGGGCCACACTGGACCACATTCAAAACCTTTTTCTTGCAAATACACCATACTTTAACATCTTAGTTTGGTTAAATAAAGCCAGCAATATAAACCATAATAAAACAAGATGAGAAAATGCATTTCCACCTGCACTCATCTAGCACTTTTTTGTCAGGAATTCCAAAAAATATTTTCCATAGAATTTTGAAATTTTGCCACCTAAAACCTGGTTCTGAATAAGCTGCTGAACAAGAAGCAAGCTGTGTGTTAAGTGTTCAGTGGAATTATTGAACTATTATGAGATCTTGAAGTGGTTTGCCTTTTAGCTAATAAAGTTGAAAATAGTGGTTTTATGGTTTTAAACCTTTCAAACCCTAACACAGAAAACACATTTTCAGTAATAAACAGGTGGCTTTTGAATTTGTTTTGTGATAAGTGCACAGCAGGTTTAAAACACATTACATGAGAGGGGCAAGGGTTTGGGGAATGTCTTCAGACACAACACCAAACAATTTCACAAACAGTGAACACTCTTAAAATTTCTACATAACTATCAAACTGGACCAATAAATAAGAAATCTATGAGAAAAGGTGTGTTTATTTGTCTATGTGCATGCATGCATATTTCCAGCACAAAACAATGCCACAAGGCTAGATCTATTCCATTCACACTTCAGTTACATTGCTCCGAGCAACAGCAGCAAATTTGAATCTGGGTTATAATGAACTTGGGCTGCTCTCATCATCTCACACTCCCTGTTTTGTTTTAACCTTTTCTCCAACACTCCCTCCTTCCCCGCTGGTTGAGGCAGGTCAATTTATATTTACATTAAGTGTCATGGACCTCCTCTTCGCTGGGGCTGAGTTCTGGCCCCACACCCTCTGTTTTGGACAGCTCATTAAGTAACTCTTTTCCTGATTCTCCAGCCCGGGACGCCCACAGCTGAGCTCCCTGTTTCAGCCCAATGGAGCAGAGTAGTTTGGCATAACTGATGAAGGCCGCAACTATGAGCTTATGTGAAGACAGCTTGGTTAAGGAAGAGCACAGGGAATGTGTTTGCTTGGGATGTATTTGTGAGGCAATAAAAAAACAGTTACTATAAAGTAGTATAATAGTATTAAACAGGTTACTGATGTCTTTCAAGCATGTTCAAGCAATTATCATCTTATCAGAAGAAGCAACTGGTAGTTTGTTCCCTAAAGTTTACATATGTGAACTGGTAGAGCAACTCATAGGGCCAGTGCATTTTAAAATAATTTACGTAAAGAGTGTGCTTGTATTAACTTTCTTTCAAATATAAAGCACATGATTTGATATTTTGAGTCTTAATACAATTATATGCAAACAGTGGAAAAAATGTTTTTGGGGGCCACTATACAGTATATACAATATAAATTAAAAATGGGTAGCATGTGGTCTGAGATAAAATGCATTTGAAGGATATTACTATCCTCATTGGCTTCCATCACTCCATATTTCAAACAGGCTTGAATAAAAAGCGCAGCACGGTCAAAATATCTCATGCTGTCAGGAAATATAAAGACATATTAGAGACACATCACAGCATTACATCTTTTATCATACATACACTCTTCTTAACACAATGTTCAGAACAAGATTTTTTTTCAAGTGTAAGTGTAAATACAGCAGAGCCTCTTACGTTCAAACAAGGATACACCAGTCAATATTTTCTGTGACCGGTAAAGAAAAATTAACACAATTTTGTAGTTTCTTTACATATCCTTATGTTATCCAATGACACACTAAAATTTGGCAATACATTCAGGTTACAAGGAAAGAAGATGGTGATTTTAATACTGATTTAAACTGTCAGGCTGAATCAAAGTTGCCATGTTTCGTTTGCAATTTTTTTGCAATGAGTTTAGATGACTTGGGATATACTGCTCTTGAGCTCTACTGCATCTGCTCCTATTCATTATGGTTGTATGGAAAAAAACATCCAGAACATTCTACTTCACAACTTCTACATCAGCTAGAACGTCAGCCAGAAAGTGATTTTTGAAACAACATTAGGGTGAGTAGTGTTTAATGACAGAATTTTACCTTTGGCTGGCTTACTCTTTGTTAACATGCCAAAAAAAACTCTGTGAAAACTGATATCTTTAACTAAGTAACGCTGTGTCAAAGATTGAAATCATAGTAAAAATTAATAATTGAAATCAGACTTTGATGCTGCTAATATCATAATTACATTATGAAACTTTAGCCTAGATTTCACAGACAGGGTCATAAATGATGAGGACATGAACAACACGCAACTTTATAGATTGTATCAGATGACAGAATGTTGGAGGGACTGATGGAGGGATAGAAACCTGTAACCTGTACAAACCTGTAAAGCATCTCGCCCACTTTTTGAAAACATCCCAGTGACAGCAGAACCAGGATGGCTTTTGACTTCTGATTGACCTGAGGAGAACACAGATGCTCTGCCCAGCGTTTCAACACATCTGAGCTCTCTGCTGGGTTAAGACGAACCTTAGAAAGAACACACATGAAGACAGATGTTTACTCTAACTGTTTGATGAATGCTCTACACAATGACAGCTTTTCAAAATCAAAATTGCACAGCTTTCTATATGGATATACTGTAATGAGTGCTTCTAATGTAGAACCAATCACTGGATTTACTAATGTTTATGGCATCAAATCTCATCAAGTGCTTTGATGAAGTTAATATTAAGTAAATTAAATGTGAAAGTTATCTCAGGACATTTTTTTTTAATTAGGTCATTTTTCAGTTAATACTTTAATTTAAAAATCATTTAAAGAAATGGGCTACTAAAAAGAACAAAGTTAACACCATTACAGCAACTAAAACTTGAACCTGAGATGCCATTAATTTCCATTATCTAATTTTTTCACTGTTAAGAGGAACCCTAAAATGACTAATAATGCCTGTAAGGAAACTTAATTTCTAAATGAATCACTGAATTAATCACTCAGTCCTGGATTAATGGGTTAGTACCTTTGCCAGCCAGGCAGCACGGTTCCACTCTCCATACGTCTGCAGATAACGACAAGCGTCTGCAGCTTTGTCAATTAGACACAGCAGCTGCACCCCCTCTGAGAGACACACAGATTCATTGTCAAGGACATTAGTGTGGAACAGGGCTGACATGGAATATCATCCACAGTCACCCCATAGGGACTGAAGCCAAGTGTCATTTGAGCTAACAGGCATATATTCAGAAAAATATAGCTGCATCAGCCATGAGCGAAAACACAAAAATGATGCACATCTAAATTACTTCAACATTTCAAGAGTTCCAGATGCTATTACTCTGGTATTAACTGTTTCTGCCAATGATTACTGATTACTGCCAATTTGAAATGGACTTCTCCAAAACTGCCAGTCTAAATAAACTGAATTTCCTGAATATTTTTTTCTGAATAACTTGGTTAACTTCCACAAACAGAATTTATTACACGTCTAAATAAGAAACGTCTAAAAATAAACGCTTTAAAGCGACTTACAGTAAATTCAAATTGTACATTTTGTTAGTTGTACATTTTAGTACGTGCTCCCTGGGAATCTAAATTCTCTACCAACTTAGCTACAGGAACAACTGTGTTGTGTTAATCTGCAAGCTGAGAATTTGTCCCTCCAGTTGAGTATGATTTCTCCCAAGGTTTTGTCTCCACTTTAACATCACAGAAGCTTTGAAAACTCAAAATTAAAATATCTGGATTTTCTGAGAATTGTGGGGGGAAAATATGCTTAACAGTCATTTACATAATGTTGACAGTTGTCATTTAAAGGGCCTGAATTTCGTTTTTTAAACTGGGGGGTGGGGGGGGGGGGTGGAGGATTCCCCCCTTACATGGGTCACATGGTGGGATTTAAAGATTATGGGGGAAATACATTTTGACACATCGGGCTAAATTAATAATCTTCATTTATTAATGTCTACAGATTTTAATATATGGTGGTTTTCAAAACAGCTTAATAACAACTGTATTAAGCTATATATTAATGCCTTTCAGAATCAGTAAATTTCACATATTCCAGTTTCAGTGCTATTTCTTTGTTTTTGTTTATTTAAAAAAACTTTATACGAAATACACCATGCTCTCCTTCAAATTTACATTAAGAACTCTGTTTAAACTCTATTAATGTCTCTCAGTTTCAGTGTCTTTCATGTGTTTCAGTTCAATTTCAGTCACTTTTTTTCCATTGTTTGTGACTTTTTTTCCTGTGGCTTATTCTAAGTCTCCTCCTCTTTATCTCTTATATACATCTAAAGTATAGCCTCATTATTTTTTTCTAATATTTAAGCGTTGTGAAATAATCTAGTCAGAGTGTCAGATTTTTTATTTTAAAAAAAAAGCTCTCTAAGATTAAAAACCATTTTAGTGAATTATGTTTATTTCGACAATATAAAATAGCAGTTAAGGAAAAATATATTGCATACCAAGCTGTTGGCGTCTCCTCGCGGTTGAACCATGGGTTGTAACGTGAGAGATGATGAATATCAGTCAGCAGGAGACTATTTTTACATACTGTCCTATGTTCATTCATGTTAACTTTTGGATAAAATTTGGATAATCTCACGCTATAAAGAACAAAACAGCATTTATTGTTTGAATTTCGGAATTAAAATAATATAATTTGGAAGCCGATACTATCTTCACAAGCAGCTCATTATGAATATTAGAGCACGTCACACAGCCTTGTGAAAATAAGATCAGTGCGATGCAGGTCACGGAGAGCACACCAATGCGCGACAGGGCTCAGCGACAGTCAGAGATGACCGGTGCAGCTGTTTGTGGAATTAAATTCTAAAATAAAGACAGACTGTTTGAACCGGTGATTTCTTTTTTCGCGTCTGTTGATGTATTTCATAATTTGATCTGAGATAAAGCAAATACATTTGTGCGGGAATTTCTTGCATTATAAAAGTTAAACTTGCGGTAAGGGTTTGAATTATGCGCAATCCCGCGGCAAAATTCAAGCCCTGCATTCAGTACTAGGAAGAAATAATAGAAAATAGTGCCATCTTATTAAAAATGCAAAAAAAAATTTACCACTACTGTATTTTTGTGTGTTAGTCATAACCGAAATGTGACCTCTGCATTTAACCCATCCTTCGTGAGGAGTGAACACACACTGCAAGTCATGAACACACACACACCCGGAGCAGTGGGCAGCTATC
>JAZGTK010011339.1:0-15687 GCA_036877625.1 Ambastaia sidthimunki | reverse complement strand
TGGCCTCCAGACTCACCCTGCTTGCATTCATTTCTGTCTATTTAAAAAAAAGTGTTCACACACTGATTTTATTGCTACAAATTTTATCCAACTACATTTTACTATCACATTAATGAAGCTCTTCATTGGACCGCAATCAGAAAGAAAAAAATGCAGACATTACTATTTTCAAGTTTTCTCTATTGCCCCTGCTGTAAAGACTGCCTTAGTCAAGAATGAATTTCCATGCTGGTTCAAGCTAATGTATAATCAGGTGAAAACTGGGTGACTGAAAGACTTTTAGGTCCATTATTACAGTAGCAAAAAATTTTGGTCAACCAGCATAGTCTGTGACGTGTTATTTCGCCATAGCACTTATTTTGTAATTTTGTACCAAAATATGCTTTGCTTCCATTCCAAATTATTTTTAGGACCTCATTTAAAACATTGTGTTAGATTAAAAAAAATCAAAAACTTAAAAAAAATTCAAATTCAAAAAATTGACACAAAAAAACCCAAATTAAAATATAGAGGTTTTCACTACATAGAAGTTTTTTAGTCACCCTCATATTTCATTGCTTAGTTGCCAGTGATGAACGAAACATTGAACTGTGTTCAATGTTTCACGCCTGTGGAGGTGTACAGCTGAGTGGCTCTACCTGAGGACCCCAACCATGGCAGGGGTGAAGAATTACTATGTGGTTTTCCTTTATGCCTTGATCCAGACACAGATGGGTCACATTGGTATTGCGAATCTAGCACAAATAATTAAAAATAAAGAGTTAACTTAGTAGTTTAATCTGCTTTTTAAGCACCAGTTTTGACATTAACTTTTGAAAACCCCCATTTGATTTAAACTAAATATTTAAGAAGCCGCCCTGAAAGGGTTCAGTAACCAAATTTTATCATAACGTTGTCAAGCTCATGCAGTTTGAATCCTTTCTTCTGTGGTTCACAAAATAATGTTAAACTGTTTTTACTACAATAAATGTAAATGAGGACTGGAGCTGTTAAGTTCTCTAAAAGAATTCAACTGAACAAAAGCTTTGTTTCTCTGAACGAGTGTCTTGTGACCAAGTCAAATATGTCTTGTCATTTTCTAATAAATTGTTAATTGTAAATGAGAACTATGATAGATTCCAATTAACAAATACAATTTAAATCAGTTCCTTGTTATACAGACCCCTTAGCTTTGGAGTACGACAGCCCTAGTCCTCATTTACATTCATTATAAGTAAACTCATGTTTTGTGTTCAAGTGAAGAAAGTCATGTGAATGGGACAAGAGTGTGGGTTGATGATGAATGAATTTTTCAATAACTGATCAGATAATGTTTTTCCAGAAAACCGTCTACAAGTGGCAACTGTTGGAGACCCTGTTTGATCATTAGATGTGACACTTACTTCCCCATAAAACAGAGTGTTGTTGTATCTCCTCATCTCTGGATAGATATTGTCGAGGTACCACTCAAAGTTTTTGCACTGGAGTCTTTTCCTCAGCGCTACTCTCTGGGATATGTCTCCATAATCAATTCCATGGTTCTGCATGAAAGATGAAAGCAGGTGTATATTTAAAAATGATGGAAACAGACACTGACACTGTTGCAGTATTCCGACTTGTCCTTGGATACCTTCATTGGGATATTCCACGCCAAATAAACATGAGATTTATACTGATCCAGCCAGACTTCTGCCACACGAAGTGCATTTCGTCTAGTGTGAACGATGATGTTACTCTCGTAAGGCTTTTTTGTTCTAGCAATGTGGGCCACTCTGGAGCAGGGCAGAACTTCCATGCTGCCCCCACACATCCAAACCTGGGATTTAAAAATACAGACATACACAAAGCAAAAAAAAAAAACTTTAGTCCTGACGTAATTATTTTATGTGCTACTGTGTGTTATGTGTTACTTTTATGTGCTTATATTTCATATAAAGCCTCTCTGGACTGAGCACAGAGAGGCTGAGTTATGAATGTGGAAAGAAACAGGTGGCACACTAACCTTAATTCCCAACTCTATATTTTCGCCTCCATACACGTTCATTCCTTCGTCCAGCAGGCCCAATTCCCCAAAGTATTCCCGGTGTACCACAAACGAGCAGCCTATCATTGCGGGTGTCCTGAAAAACAGCTTTCTCAGAGTTTGCAATACTGTCCTTTATCTAATATACTGAATAATTAAGGCTCTAAATATTGTTCATATTGACAATTAAGTCCAAAATGATTTAATCCAAAAGTATTTAATTTAAATAATTTTTTAAATTTTGTATAATATGGAATGTATTTTTAAGTAGAATATTGCAAGGGCTTTTCACACTAATTAACATTATTTTTAACCCTATGTTAAGGTGACTTTGGGGTTTGAAAACTTTCTGGAATAATCGTGAATTGTGAATGGTGAATCGTGAACGGTGTCCTCCTGTGAGATCTTTACTGAAAACATCCAATTATAAAATAATCATTTTGTGTTTGTCACTTTAGCATCAAAGGGGCATTGTTAAAAAATTTTGAACATAATCCTCTGTTTTCCTTTTTTTGTCTTTTAGTATAAAGTTTTAGCAAACCACCTGAGTAAATATAAAATGCTGCTATATTGTGCTGCTATTTAAGATTCCTGAATTTCATGTTAAAACATGCTAGTATTCTGCTAAATCATGCTAGCAGAATGCCAAATCATTTTACCATCATGATAAAAATATGTTAGTGTCATGTTAAAACATGTTAGCATCATGTTAATACAGGCTGTCAAGCAAACAAAATTGGTCTATAATATTCTGCTGTCTAGTTTAATGTAAATTAAACCCAAAAATTGGCAACCCAGGACATTTTACATAACATAAAGTGACAAACACTGAAAGATAGCCCAGGATTACAATTAGCCAGGTTTAGATGACCAATATTTACAGCGAGTAAGAAAAGCCCTATAGAATCATACCTGATAGGTGCAGATGTGTCCCCTTCATCCCACCACTGTTTGGGTGGACTAATATACATACACCAGAGCTCCCAGTTATAGCCATGGCCTGAGTCCACATAGCGTTCCAGCTCAAATGTCCCCTCTTTAATGTTATCTATAGATGGAAGAATGATCCTCTTATAATTCTCCTTGATCCTAGACAGAACTGGTTCAGCCCTGGTGAGGGTTTGCAGAGGTTAGATCATTAAAAGCAAAGCTGTGACATTCTGCACTACAAGCTTTTCAGCTTTGAAGCTGGCTTGAGAATGTGTTGCCTCATGTTTCTCCTCACTTCATTGGACACATGAACTGAGCCAATTAAGCACATGAACCGAGAAGTCTCCTTGTTTATCCTTGTAAACAGGTACAAAACCCATTAGGGGTGGCCATTCCTGCTCCTGGAGTGCCAGTGTTCTGCAAAGTTTAACTTGCTTCAACCCAGCTGCTTAGGAAGTTAGCTTAGTGTTGGGACTAAACTCTGCAGGACATTGGCCCTCCAGGAGCAGGATTCAATACCCCTGACTAAACCATATTAGAGGTAATGGAAAATGCATATAAGAATGAAAGCATTTAGAATCAGGCAAGTGCAATATTCTCACCATGTAGGGGTAAACTCAACATGGGCATCAAAGAACCCAGTCACATCCCCAGTGGCCACTTTCCAGCCCTCAATGCGAGCACGGATTAGCCCCTCTCTCTTCTGATTACGCACTATTTTGACAAGGCCGGGGTAGCGCTTGTTGACATACTCCTCTAGTGGTCCTTTCAGCTGTTCTGTCAAGCATACACACAGACACACACACAATCAGTGAAACGCCTGCTCACAGTGCTTAAACTGCACCAGAAGAAATGCGTCTGTTATGCCAAAACTCTTCCCTTCCTTTGATGTGTGCTACAGGGATCCGTACCATCCCCTTGGAAAACATTTTCTTGGAAAGTGTTTGCCATCCCTGTGTTAAACACTGTCATCAGCTCGCACAGAAACAACTGGTGACATTATGAGGACAGAATTGGGTGTGTTAGTTGTCTGCCCCCTCATTTCAGCAACTGCAGGCTTTTCCCCATGCGCTGATGGACGGCTGGCCCAACGCCACCGGCTCATGCCAACTGTGTGATGGAAATTGTCTCTCTGGGAATGTTTGAACACCCACTCCGATACAATAGACAAGCAGGGCTATGCAAGACACTCACTTTGTGGCAGTTTTTGTGGCACTTTTTGCTCATTTTACAGGCTCGCAGTAATATTATATGCTTAATGACTAAATAATCACAAAAAATTATTTCTTACCTTCATCACTGTTGTCATCCACCAAGATGATCTCCTTTAAGAGATGGGCCGGAGTGTGATTTACAGCGGAATGGATCGAACGCAGAATGACAGACAACGCCTCATTTACAAAGATGAAGATGATGGAGATCTGTGGTAAGTCACTGAGATAAATGGCCGATTTACATCTAAAAATAACACATGCCACACATGGATTCATTATACTGTGGTACACTTGTGAGGTGTAAGACCTTCCTTAACAGATAAGAGGCCAATTCCTGCTTTGCTATTTTACACTATTTTGACTGTAACAATTGTAAGGCTCAATGTGGCTCAGACATAAAGCTTATTTATAGAACTGGTTATAGTTGAATTTAAAAACAATAAATGTCACTTTCCTCTACGACTTTCCTTTTACTGTTTTTTTTTCCTGCTCAGTGAACTGGTTCTATCTTACATGACTGTAGATATTAAAATATGTTAAATGATATTTTCACAGTTAAAATAAATTGACTCACTTGCTGGGACGAAAGTCTGGAATAGACCTATCCAGAGAGATTTTGTCACTCAAAAATGCATTGTAGCCATATTTCTCCCTTGTGAGTGTGGCTTCCTTTTCTTCAGTCGGCAAAAGTGTAGCTGGCAGTCCTCCTTCACCGCGGCCACCAAAACCTTCAATGAGGCCAAGAGACTTGGACAAACCTGTTCAACATAATTGTTCAATTAAATGATTTAGCCAGGAAGGTTTTTCCCCCACACTTAAGCTACAGATAGAGCAACTGTGAATTAATAGTGACAGTGTCCCTGTAGCTCAACTGCTAGACCATTCAGTTTAGTCTGTAGGTTCAAATCCAATGTATACATTGAATGCGCTGTAAGTCGCGTAAGCGTATTTTAGTAGTGAAATGAGTCACCGTTCATTTGTCTGTACACTACGTCTTCCAGTGATCCCAGTCTTTTTAAGAGGACATCATGAGCGATGTTGGGCGCCTGAGCAGATCCATTGATGCGCGTCTGTATGCGCGCATCAGCAGCTGCTGGTTGAGCGTTTATTGCGCGTAAATTGCACCTGCCCCAAAAAGTGATGAACCCGGCCATCGCGAGCACGTTCAGCACCAGTAAGACTTTCCATCTTCTCGTCACAAAAGCCATGAAATATCTGGATGTCCTGAATCCAAACCGCATCTTGAGAGACAAAACATAGATTCAACTCATGTTGTATGTATGAACACCTTACCGGGTGCTCGCCTTGACTATTTAGGGCACTAGTTTTAATGGCATCAGAAGCGTTCGTTCGAACCCTGATAATGCCAAAATTGCGGTTCCCAACGCGCATTTAATGGCGAAGAAGCTTCTCAGTTTTAAACTTACCAGAACAGATACAACTATCAAAAACATGGTTTAGCGGAGCAAGTGGGCTACATGGATACAGTTTAATGAGTAAATAGTAATATATACCACTTACCATTTCTGACTGGTAAAAAGCATCTTGCGCCTGAACATAGTAAAGACTGTCCGTGTGCTTTCATCAGTATTGATTTGGAAGTCACATGTTCTTATTAATAAAATTAACATGGGAAATATATTCATATACTTTAAAAAGTCACAGCAAACAATGATAAACTGCAGTTATTCATCATAAGAACATCTGACAGTCAAATTAAAGAAGTCTTGAATAATAAACACAGTTGTCCTCTGCTGGAAATGTCAGGAGGTCAGATCTTCTTCTATTGCTTTAGGAATCGTGAGTATTTGCTCTGGACAAGCAGATCTGAGATCTCTCTACTTCAGCTATGAGACCCCGCAGACGCAACATCGTCTCCAACAGGATTTATCCTTCATCATATCAAACCCAGCGTTCATTACCGATATAGGTGTTTAATAACCCCCCGTTATAGGACCGTTTCTCCTTACAACGTTACTTGAAGAGCAACCCGCATCTTCTGCTGTTAATGTGCCCTTTTAAATCGTTCTGTCTGTATAATGCTGGATAGCGCCTCAGATGAGATTGATGGAAAACACGGCATGGATTGTCCATAAGGAGACTAAGTTTAGTGAGTAAAATAGATTTTCACATTTGCTATAAAAAAAGTTTACCTACAGCACACCAAATGAGAACACTTTGTGTACACATTACACAAGATGATGGGCAACACCCTGTCATTAATGTCAACAGATTATTAATAATGCAAATAAAAGGCTTATAAATTCAACTTTAAATTTATACATGGTGATGCACTTTTTAAAAATCTACAAATCTACAAACAGCTTTTATGTTAAAGTACATTTTGCTTACAAATATCAGAAATACATTTTTAACACATTTGCTTTTTAACTTTTAACTATTTACACATCTGTACAAGTCATTTATTAATTATTTGTTCAATATTTTTGTAGTACCCAAGCTGAAACTATACACCATTTGTGAAGGTTTATAAATGTTACTTAGAAATGTTTTTGTACACTATTAATGTTTTAGTAACTTTATGTGCATTGAACTTTTAGCTACTGTAGTTAAATGCTAACAATAAGAACAGCCCATCCTAGAGAAAATTATTTATTGCCTCAATAACAGACTAAAATATGCTAAAAATTATTCAGTTTTGCTATATCACATTGCATACTGACAAAACAATCAACAAAGTTTTATTTTTATTATTATTATCACTATCATCATACGGTGCTACGTACAGTAAATCTAGTAAAAAAATTGTATTAAAAACTTTTGTATTAAATTCTTTTGAACGAATTTAATCCTAAATTAGTCTTCCCAGTGCTCCATTATTGTGTTTATGTGGCCAATCATTCATTCGTTTTATGCAAGGTCTTTTGGTAAATCCTATCGGTAACCAACGCAAACATTTTTTAGGCGCACCTACAAAAAACAAACACCTATTATGTAGAGAGTATACATGACAAACACCATTGTAAGAAGACAAACAGCTTTTAGGCACGACAGTTATCACTTTATTTACCTGATCCAGTCATCATGTGATGAAAAATTGGTTGTTGTTGTCTTCCATGGTCTCTAAGGGGACAATGTTCAACTAGAGTGCTGTGCTGTCTTTATGCATTACAATAATGTACATTATTTATTTTTATTTATATGCGCTCCTCAAATGGTTCATCCAAGTGTTATTAAAATAATACACATACAAGTATACTTACTGTATACAGTATTACTGACATCTTTTTTTGTAAGAGAAACCTGCTGTAACCTCCCATCAATCACAGACTTAAATATGTTTGCATTCATGGTACAGGTTCTAAAATTATGGATAGGCACTTTGGGTGATACAAAATACAGTGCCGAGATGAAGCCAAGATGAAGACGAGGCAGCAGACTCTGACAGAAAGGCAGTGAAAAAAAAGTCCAAGAAAGAGACACTGTACACTTGCCTAATATTCATCTTATAATCCTAAAGGATTTCTTGACTCCACAACAACTAGAGCAGTTTTTTATTTACTGTCCCAATACTTATGAAAGGCACTATATACGAAAACTCGCAATAGATTAAAAAAAAAGAAAAAACTGGAAAAGTATTATGTAATGTAAACATCTAAAGTAGTTTGTAACAATAAAATAGTAATTGTATTTTAATTGCGAGTTTTTTAAATGTTATTTAATTGAAAGTACTTTAATTGGAAGCACTGAGTAAAGGTGTTAAGTGTCATGTTTTGTACACAAATTATTATTAAGCGTTGTTACTGTCTGTAGCAAATTTAACTAACTACCATATACACAGGCTGTTCAGTAGCTGAAAGTCCACATTGTTTTCTGTAGTTAATGTGCCTATAAAATAGTTTGCTTCAAATAATGCTGGATAGTTTCTCAGCTGAGACTGGTGGAAAACATGGAATGGATCATCTGTAAGGAGCAGATATTTGCCTTCTGCGTGAGATATTCGGTGTAAATGTTTACTTGTATAATATCAAGTGAGAACATTTGTTTACAGGCATAAAGATGATAGTAGTTACAAATTTATCCAGTCTATTATTTTATTTTAAATGTTTAATGTTTAGTTACTTTTATCATTTATTAATGAAACTTATTAAAAAGTGTTACCTCAAATCCTTTTCTTCTCAATGTTTTCCATACAATGAAAATCAAGGGTGTCAAGTTATATAACTTTGCTTTATGTCTCTTTGCTGTATGTCAGTTTTGATGCATGTCATGTAAAGTTAAGTCAAATGTATAGGTCACATAAAAAATGCAAAGATGATGGAAAGTTATTGAGAATGTTTGTAGTTGTTAAGTGTATATTTTAAATGAATAAGTGGAGTTTTCAGTGAGGTTCCTCTCTGTTGCACCTTTAAATTCCATGAGTTAGGGGGAAATAGGTCACCCAGATAGCCTGAGGAACTGATGTGCCTGGCTGCATAGCAGTAACTTGGAAGATCTCAGCACCCGTGTAATTCTCTCCCGCGTGTCCACTCTACACACAACAGTCTGACATTCCTGTTTCTGATTACTTCATAAACAGGAAGTAGCATGATGAGGCTGAATGCTTAGATGAAAGCAAGGACCCACAACCCAAAATACATAAAAAAAGCACTAAAAATAATGCAGGAGGCCACACCCATAACAACACCATTCTCTGACCTGAGGTCAGTTTATGTTTAACCTGATGTGATAGGGATAATGAACTAGACATAAGTCAATACGGCTTGACTGAAATTTTGAATCAAGATTGAAATCTGAAATGACACTGTTTTCTGTTTTTGGTCTTCTTGAATTTATTCATTAGAGTATGTTATTTCAAAATAAAAGTTTGTCAGCATAATCTTTAATCAAAATGTATTAACTTGCCGTTATATTGACTTTTTTTCAGAGTGACGGCCTTATAGTGTCCCTTTACTTTTCAAATTCAATTTCAGTCAACTCTTGATGGGAAAACTCCAGCGCCACATTTTTTTTCTTATTGACTGTCCAGACTTGAAAATACATCCGTTTTTAAAAAAAGCAAAACAGCAGCAAATGACTTTTTATGTTAACTTTAACATTTGAGCATTTCTAATCAACTGATGACTAGGGCTCTAACAAAATTTTAGCATCCACAGAACCTACAGACTAAAACAACATTGTTGCATAGGGTAAACATGGTTAAATGGTTAAAAGTTGTTAGTGATGTGATGGTAAAGTTGTTTGAATTTTGGAGTTAGCCACAATAGTTGAGCCACAAATGATTGTTTGTCTGTTCTTGGTCTTTCTCTTGCTGGCGAGTAGATTAACGGGTTTATTTGTGGTTTTAAACAGGTGCTTAACTGTTATAATAAAAATTATAATTTTAATTATAATTTAGAGATCTTGAAAGAGAGCGATGATGATAAAGTTGAGACGGTAGGTGTTCATGGGTAAAATTGTGAGTTTGCTTCTCATTTGGGACAATAGTAAATGAGGTCAGGAGCAGAGTGGGCAAAGAAACAGGGTGCTGAGGTCAAAGAATGAGTTGCTGATAGTTGTTACTTTGTTCTCGAAGTAGGTGATGAAGTTCACAGAGTTAAGTGATGACAGCAGAGTTGTGGGGGGCGTAGAATCGAGGAGAAGATGTGCGTGGGATGGAGATCCAAGTGTTGATTCTGGAACAGAAATACAAGTGTTGACTGATGTCAGAAAAGATGCTGCAGAGAAGGGTATTGTTTTGTGTGCAGGCTGCAACGAGATCTTGCGCCCTTTGATGCATCTGCTCATAGTTTGGCATCTACAGAGATCTACAGTCATAGGGCTGTAAGATTGATGTTTGACCGCTGAGTGTAACAGCACAGGAAATAACAGCAAAATAAATTTGAAAATGCCTTGAATAAAACTTTTTATGTTGACCTACATATTATTTTTTGTAAGAAGTAAAATATTCAACCATCCATCCATATTCCAAACCTGCTTGTCCTCTGCAGGGTCAAGGTGGGCTGGAGCCTATCCCAGCATCTTGGGCCATAGACAGGGTATACCCTGAATAGATGGCCAATCTGTTGCGGGACACACACACACACACACACACACACACACACACAGAGCTAAGGATAATTTTATTATATCTAATTTACCTAACCTGCATGTCTTTGGACGAGGGAAACCGGAGAACCCATAGGAAACCCACGCAGACATGCAAATTTAAAAGTAAAATTTAAATATGATCATTTAAATTCTATAAAATGAATAATACTAAATGTATAACACTATATTTATTTGTGCTGCAAAAACAAGTTCAAAACAAATGGCTTCACTGCTTCCTCTCTCTTGCCATTTACTTATATCCTATAGGTTATGGTTGTTTTTAAAGTTTGTTTCAGCCTGACACTGCCAGCTTGTCTGTCACAACAGCCTAAATATGAACAATAATATTCTGTCAAGACCTGTCTGGGAACAGTTTCAAAATCTGTTAGTAGGCTAGTAGGCTAGCGTACATCTCCCTCAGCCATTTGTTAAGTTTGCTCCTTAAATTGCAAATACAAACACAAACCCACTTGGTTGGCTGTATTACTCAAGATAAGAGTATTATTCTGGTCTTTGACATCTTAATGTAATCACTGAAAATATTAAACTGTTTATTATTATTATTCTGTGTGTTTTGACCCAGTTTCAACAGTCTGTATCTAGCAAGATTACTAATATTAGCCTGCTATTTTGAAACCGTTATGTCAGAGACAATTTGTAAGTGTTTACATTTTTAGCAGTTAGTTGGAAGACTCAGTTTGTTTATTAAAGAAGGTACATTATCTTGAGAGCATTACACAAAACTTAGGTACATTCATTTACACTTATTTGCCTGTATACGAAATAAATTTAAATCATTAGGTTCTATCAACTGTGAATAATCCTCAAAGTCTAGTGGTAGAATCTTTAGAATGGTGGTGTCTTTTTGGCATGTGGGTGCAAGCTCCAAAAATCGGCTATGCCTATATCAAACAGGACATCAATGGAAAATGGCCCCACATTAATCATAACATATTTATTTATTTGCCTGAAGCTAACTTATTTCCCAGCTAATATGGCAGTATATTCCCAAGCTTTGCTTTCTTATCCATTTGAAACAAGATAATTCCAACATAACTTATCCTTCAATGGATATAACAAGTGGTATAACAGATAAAAAACTGGACACTCAAATTGAATCAGGCTCCATGTTTTGAGGTTTTAGGCCCCCTGGAAGGTAAAAACATCTTCTGCGTCTCACTTCTCACAGCTTTTCAGTTGCTCCCTGTCTGGTGTGGACACCACACTAATTCTGCTTGAAACTTTAATGCATCTGTCAGGTGTGTCACCAGCTGTGCTTTATCACCTCCTTCATGCCCATCTGCTGCATGTCAGGCTGCTTGTTCTCATGCTGTCGAGCTTTAGCGCAGCCCTGCATTTTAATCCCAGCCTGCTGCATTACTCACAGGCCTCTCTAAAGTTAATGATAGATCAATAATTTCATCAATGCCATTTTGACCTTTTCTTCTAATAACATAATGCATAAGTGGTAAAAGCTCTTAAATAGCTTTTTTAGAAGGACTACACACAACTCAATTCAATAAAGGCCCTGGTTGGATCTGTTACTTAGTCACCAAGTTAACGTTATACCCCAAAGCTTTTTATGCGAAGATAACAGTGGTGCAATTATCCACGTCATCTCTTCCCTGAAGTCCTTCATCCTGTTATGGATAAGGCTTGTTGTTATGGAGGAATGACATGATTATCCACCAGCTTGTAGTATCCTAAAAACCATTAGTCTTGTGACATAGAATTACATTTCATAATTACTGACGCTTCTATTGTTATTCAATACCCAGACTGCTTACTTGTTTTTGAATGTGTAAAAAGGAAACTTAATAAAAAATAAACAAACAATTAGAAAACAATTATTCTAAAAAAAATAGTTTTAATTTATTCCATTTTAATTTATTCAGAAAATTGTTAAAACTGCATATAAATTGAATAATATTAATAATTAATTTCATATACAAAAAGATAGATAAGTGATATTTTAAAATTATAAGTTATATTTTAAAGATGCACTAATGTTTTACGTTGTGCAGGTCTGTAGCCTAGTCATCTTGACCTATAGCAGCAGTGATGCAAGTCAAACCAAAGCAAAAGTTTCCATTTATCATTTCTGTTCCCTTATATTCACAATCAGCCATGAATCTATACCACATGTGGAGGTGTCGGATAATTGAGTGATTAAAGTGACTAACAATACTCATGTGATTTCAACATGGCAGCCCTCAGCAGGCCACCCGTCTCAAGAAAATAAAACGTAAAAACTGTGTACACAATTTTAAAAATAGTAATTTTTTTCATTTATTTGTGCAAAACTCTTCATTGTGGGGAAAAAAGAACCTAGCACGCCGTTATTAAGATGTTTTACCCATCGCACACCCTCAGGCACAGTGAGGGGCATCAGATGTCGGTCTACAGCGTGATGACTGCGTAGCTGCACTTGATAATTGTAACCATAGCAGTTAGAGATCTGCAGTTGTGCAGTTGAGAGAGCTCAGAGAGTGTGTGAGATAGATAGCACACTAATTACACAGTCTTTATCCTCGGCACCCGTCTCTGTGAGTGAAGCCTCTGTCACTTCCACACAGGCAAAAAAAAAGAGACCGAGTTGTGGTTTTTACACCGCTGAACAAAGAAACATCAGATGTTCCTCTCTCACGAGCAGCGAGCTGTTTTCAATGTCTTGCCTGGAGGACGCGTACGTGTTTAAAGAGTGAGGAGACCTTCATGATTCATGTAAAACAGGCTTCCACAGGTGGGATGGGGAGTCTTTCACACTTACTGGTGGATTAAACGTTGAGAGGATTAGAAGAAATGACATCATCAACATTTAGGCTTAATTACGTCAAGTATTTCGTGCGCATTGTATGCCTTTAATACAGCATTAAACAGTACAGAGTTACACAGCAGAATATTGAGATATTTTCTCTATTATTAAGGTTCGTAACATAAATATGGCGGTGATGAATGACAATGGGGAAAAGTTACAACAGTTTTGTCTGTGTGAAGCTTGAGGCACCAATGTAGGCTACTAAATAGAGAAGGACTCTGGATTTTGTGTTGTAAATCATTTGATTTGAAAAGGTTACTGAAGAACATTATGATTCTCTCTGCTAAGTTCTAGAGCAGATGTATGTCTTACGCATTATTGGAATCAGTCTTTCAGGAATTTGTCTTTTTCTATGATTAACTTAGTCTATAACAAGTTTCAGCATTATCCAATTTACACTGTTAGAACACTACTAGTAAATGCATAAACTCAGACTGGAATCAACTGGCATCTAAAATTATATCTCATGCCATATTTGGAAAAATCCTGCTAATTTGTAATTAGCGCTATATTTTAAGGCTAGTGTGAATATTTTATAAATTCTGAGAGTAATCCTGCAATACATATCTTAACCACAAGGTGACAGTGTCTCATAATAACTAGACGTGGCCTGCATAGTCTATTTGCAGAGAATGAAAGAATACGGACAAAAACATGTTCACGTTACATTTATTATGTTCACATTATTTATATTTGGAAAAACATGCACCATAAACATGCCGAGATAGATCCGTGTAATGTATTAAACTACCGAATTCTCCCCATGTTGTCAGTAACATATTTTGGGTTAGTGTGTACTGCATATTAAACAACCACAAAAGCTTCTGAGCTTTGTCCTGCCATTCAGCTTTACGATTCCTATAATGTTTATCCAATACACAGCAATACAGTACATTTTATAGTAATGCTATACAAAGCACATTAACTGAACAGTCTCTGGTGCGCTAATGCTAAATGGTCAAATCTGACATGGCTTTAACATGAATGAGTTAGTCCAACATAAAAAAGGGTCTTAAAAATGGTCAGAGGTTTTTATGTTTTAATAAACGTCATACCTGTTTCTATGAGAAAACAGAATATAAGACATATTGTCATGCATAAACTAAGAATAAACAATACAAAATGAATAAACAATTTAAAAAATGTTAGAAATGGGTCTGTAAGCAAATAAAAGTAACCCAACTGTTTGCTATAAATTAATTTTTCATACAATACAAAAGGAGAGTGACCTCTTGGCTTTGTTAATTGGTGTTTATATTAGTGTGCGACATAAACACAAGGAAAAGTGACTGTCCCATAACAGCATAACTGAACACAGCAGAATAAAGGTACAAACATAGTGAAATCTCTATTGCAAACTGTCACTCACTCTTAAACAATAGAGGAAAACGAGGTAAGGTTAACTTTCACAGTGTACACAAACTACTACAGAAACGATTGTGTCATCACTAAAAAGTCATTTCAATTTCTCTGATGACAGATATTAACATTTACAGTATCTGGTATAGATTGTGTTAATATCATAAAAAGGTTTTACTATGCGTGGCTGTCACCAATGATACAAAAATGGCTCTACTCTGTTCACAGGAAGGTATGTCAACGGTATTGGACTTATCAGATGTCCAGATGTCAGTTTAACTTCTAAAATTGACTAAAACTAATTTTGATTAACAAGAGTTCAAAAGATTAAAAACAAAGCACACATAATTGGAATCATAAAAATTTACAGGCAGAAATAGTGCCAAAGAGTCTTCTGAAATGCTGATGAATGCCTACATACAAATGTAGTAGCTGAATCAGCCACTAAAGGGCATGTCTGTAATGCGTCTGGAACATTTCAGTGTAAAAGAAGCAGTTGGCTTTTTTACCTAAGTTGACACCGATATTCACCCGTAAGGCAATGCTAATTGTCAAAGAGCTCTACTTAAGATGCTACCTGCTAGTCTACAGCTCACAACATCAGTGGCATCTTCCTGAATGTTATAAATCATGGCAGGATCTATAGAGTAACTGTATTACACAGTTTACGTAGTGACAGACTGATTTGCACAATGATTTGATTGTGATCTAAAGCAGATGAAGCTGTAGTGTATAAAATTAAAAAAGTGTTTTAGATTTAAATGCTAGATAAGTATGATGTCACAACAAAGTAACTAGTGGTTTCTGACATGCATGTGACAACATTTTCAGCAGATACACACAAAAGGCAAATGATTTGAAAAGAAAGTGAATTGTGGAATGTGGGAGCAGCTGTGCATGCAGATATTCTGGTCCTATAAAACATTAAGGCACCAGAGGTATCAAAAAATCGTTTGTTTTTTGTTTCATTTTCGTTTCCTCAATAAAAAAAGATCTTCCAAGTATTCTAAAGGCAGTTTCAGTGAGTGCATCAACTGATCATGAAGGAGACTGGATGGATTGCCTTTATGCTTGAGCACCTGTCATCTTCTGCAGGAGAGGAATCTGTGAAAGCAGATGATATTCTTGTTATAAAATGTGATATTCTTGTTAAAAAAACCCAGACACACTATAAGGACACAGGACACTTTTCAAAATAACGTGTCCTAGTGCAGAATCTTAAATATTTATTACTTATTTTTGGTCATAATATTCTAAATGTTTAAAATCCCACAATTTTCTGTTCAGTTTTAGGATTAAACTAGATCCCTGGA
>JAZGTK010011338.1:0-15687 GCA_036877625.1 Ambastaia sidthimunki | reverse complement strand
AAAAGTACATAGTTTATGAGATCTTTGTTCGTTCTTGTCACCAGATCACTGGTAAAGTCGTTAAAGTGGCTTTAGAACTCATGAGGCATCTAATATATAGTTTAGACCGGATACATTTTCACAATTGTAACAACATACAAAATTAAAGGCCCATCTATGTGTTGACATGTTCATAAAAACGAAATGCAGTTTATTCATTCAAACTGTCCTCCCCAATTATATGTTTCAGTTTATATTCTGACACAAATTTTGAATCACAAGATTTAGGCATTTCATACACTTTTCCATTTTATGCCCATCGGTCAATGACTAATTTAAACTCCCCTTTTCTTTAGAGGGGTCTTAATATATATCCTAATCAGATTAACACAATCAACTGATATCAATTATTCAGTTTTTTGTTTTGTTTATTTGGCTTTTTTGCTTATTTTTTTTATTCATCAAATATCATACAGAAGTTGATCAATGGCTACAATCATGATGAGTCATGACTAATGCAGTGCAGTGTTCCTGGTGTCTTTTAGCACTGCGTCCATTCAGCTGTACTCATACAGCCTTCTTTTCTCATTGTTCCTGTCAGTACTTTGTGTATTTCTTTCTTTGTGGAGTGTTTAAAAAGTGCTGTGGACTTATTACATTAATGTAGCACCAGTTTACCAGCCTGCTGTCCTGGTCAACAAACCATCATGCGTGGCTGGGAACGGAGGGAAAGAGGGAGTGGAGGAAACAGGGGATCAGATGGAGGAAGAGGGGAGCAATAGAGGAAGGACACAGCTGGTTTCTCTCAGTGCTGGATCCTGCGGATTGACTGGATCTGGGGGGTCTGGGCATGGCATCCGTATTCCCTGTAGTGCCTGTACTCGCCTCCGTGGCAGTCACACTCCATAAGGTACTGGTAACCACGGTAACCAGGATACTGGTAGCATACAAAGCTAGTGAAATAGAAAAAGATCACAGACAGCATATAAGGCAGAGCATTTTATTCAACAACGCTTGCCCTGTCTTCTCAGAATTCATAAAGGACGCTTTATTTCTAATGGTTGATTAGAAAAGATGAAGAGCAGACACGCCCCCTGATTTTTGGACAACAGGATTTATGATTCCATGATTCTAAAGAAAATGATCAGATGACCACAGATTTAAGCAATCAAACTTACGCGCCACTCATGACCTGGAAGGAGCGGACCTCATTGTTGCACCATCCCATGCCCTGCAGAGAGGGGTAGTCATCACACACCTCCCACTGCCTTCCACTCATGTTCTCACACTCGAACAGAATCATACGGGAATCCTTATGCATCTGTTGAGAATAATGAGAGAACGAAATGCCGTTTGAAACATTGCTAAATGGTTTGTTGGAATATTGTTTTTAAAATGTGATTCTGATTGGTTGTTTAAAGCTGGTTTAAAATGACTATAAACGCACACCTGTGACCTCACGTTCTACAGTATATTAATCCAGCAAGTTACTATATTGCTAGGCAACGAAAAGCAGCCTACTGTTGGGAAAATTAACTATAGTTTTTCAGCAATTATTAAGTATAACTCCTACTGAACATTGCAGTTGTAAGTAGCCTCATGTCTGTGTATTACAATGATTTTACTTTGGCTTATTGCTTTAAAAACAGAACATATACTGTCAAGTGTGTTTCTGGTCTCCAGGGCAGATGGTTTTACTCACAGCAGAACAGATGGGGCGGAAGGACATCAGCCTCTCAATGCGATAGGCATTGCTGCCACTCCAGGACTCCCAGCAAGGGTAATCTCCCTTCTCCAGGATGAACTGCTGGCCATTGAAGGTGGTGTGCTCAAAACCAACCCAGCTAGAGTTAAAAAATGGTATTAGAAGGCGGTCATGGGCAGAGGATGAGAGGTTTACTCAGGTGCAGTAATTAAAGTAGCTGGTCTTTACTCACGCGCCACACTCCACCTTCAGTGAGCGGACGGTCTCCATTCCAAACTCCATGATGTTCTGGCAGCAAGCGGTGAATTCACAACGCCTGCCCTGGAAATGCTCCTGGTCATAAACGGTAATCTGGAAAACAAACAAGCAAACTGCATTCAAATTTTAAACAGACTGGAACGAAAAGTTAAGTAGCATGTAAGGCAACATGTTTGTAATTATTTCATTAAATAACCAGGAGTAATTTATTATAATTTAGTTCAGAAACAAAAAGATTTATACTGCTCCAAGTTTTTCAATGATGGTTAGATTACACATTTTAGACATTTATGATTTAAGTCTGAAATCATGCTGGTTAAGGTAATAAGACGTCTTGTTGAAACACCAGCATCCCATTCTGGGCACCAGCATTTAAAACACCAACTATGATGTTTGTTTAGCAGGGTTATTCATAAAACATGGTTGAATGAAAGTGTTGCAAGCCACCGTACCTTCCATGGTCCCATAGGCATGGACATAGGGTTTGTCAGAGCCATTGTTTCAGATATCTCAGCGCTGACTGACCTGCAGGCAAGAAATGTCATATCAGAAGAACTTACACTCGTACATTGCACTATATCACACTCTGCCATGTTCACAGATCAATGATCTGACTGTCACCAACTGAGAGTCAAATTCTCCTTTAAAAAGACACAACTTCTTGTCAAGGGAAAAGACATTATCTCTGTCTGTGCTAGCGGAACTGTTTTTGACAAGCTTGAACGGTGCTGGAGTGACTGGCTTATATTTCTGTCATAGAATCCTGTCTAATGCATGTCAGTTCTTCTAAGAAAGCAGTCTTGTTCTGATCCCTTTGCTGAAACATCTCATAAATATATGCCATTAATAAGCCTTGTCATCGTCATAATCAGCATGTCTGGTTGTATAAGTGGATCTTTGTTTGATTTATCAATCTCTGTAGTGGGTCAGTCCACCCAAAAAGAAAAATTCTTCCATCATTTACCCTAATGTCATCCCAGACTTGTATGACTTTTTGGCTACTGAGGAACACAAAAGAAGATATTTTGAAGAACGTGGGTAACCAAACAATAGTGGCACCAACTGACTTCCACTGCATGAGTGTATGGGGACATAACCATTTCTCAAAATAGCTTCTTTTGTGTTTTTCAATGTTATTCTCTGTGTAGCTTGTTTAAAAAGTGTTTAAAATTCACGGAGGCACAGGCTTTACCAGACTTACCCAACAGAACGAAGTGTGTGTGTTGAGGAGAATCCACCAAGCGGTCTCCTGTTTGGGCATGTGTGGGGCTATATATACAGACGCCACTTCAATAGGGCTCCCTGACTCACAGACCCTGGCTGCTGTCAGCACTTTGCTTTTGACACCCTTTGTTTCTGACCTGAGCTGTAGTGCTTTCTTTCCTTCAATGAAGTGACGGGAACCAATGAGCAGCCGTGGAGCAATCTCACACGTTACACTAGCCAATGATCACTGAGCTGACTGAGCCGATTGCCCACTTTTACACTGCACAGAAGGCATACTAAACTCTGATAGTTACATTTATGTGTATTGAATATGCCTTGACCTTTTATGTAAGCAATAAAGACTGCAACAGTTTTCATAATTTCAAGGGATCTATTAGCAAAAAATTATGCTTATCACATTATGGGTATTAAATTAAAAATCAAGTTCTAAATTTAGTGAAGACTATTAAAGGAAAGGCAGAGAAGTTTTTAGTTTTTAATTTATCTGAAGATAAATCTGAGACAAATGTTTTTTGAGGAAATGTTTTTTTTCTCAAATCAGAGAAACAGTGTTTGATTTATTGGAACAGAAATACTACTTCAATGCATTTTTTAAGCATGCTTTCATTTAAAGTGATAAAACTGAGGCTATTATTATTATTTATTAATTTAGACAAATATATCATTACAACAGGTCAGATGTCTGAATTGTATTGTTTTGCAACCTTGTGGAACAAAAAAAGAAAAAAGGTAAAATAGGTTTTTAAAATAATGTGTAGACAACATTTCAGTCAATGTAACATGAAATTGAACCAAATAGCTTCAGTTTCATAAAAAACAACAAAAATACACCTTTAAATGACTTCACATAACCTCAACACAGGTCTCTTTTCAGAACAATAGCTGTACACAGATTCCAGTCAGCACATTGTTCAGCCAACAGAATGTCCCGAGTGGAGAGGTGTGTGTGTCAAATGTGTGAAACGTGTGTCTCTGTTAGGCTTTGTGTGTGTGTAGCTTCAATGTAGTTGGTTGTGTGTTAAACTATGTACATGTATAGGTTTCTGCTGATGAGAGCAGCCATACTGTGATGACAAAGAGACAAGCCAGCTCAGCAGGCCCAGATGAAGCCCTCGTCTACACATATGTGCTTTCCCAGCCTGAGATACTATGAGATATACATCACAAATAAGGTGAGATATAAAGTTACAAAGCGGCAGTTATGAGAATGAACATACTTTGGGCATAATACATTGCAAAAGAGACAAGAATGTCTCATATCATGACTGATATATCAAAACTACAATAAGCACTTTTAGCACTGAGGATAGGCCAGAAACATAACTCTTCTTAAACCTAATTGTATTATGGCAGTATTTATACTTTCATAATCATTTTTTCATCTGCAGTGGCTTGTGTGCTGGGCCACTACATGCAGGGGCCCCAGGACTCTCGCCCTGGTCTGTAATCTGTACTAGGATTTGTATTGTAGTAGTATACCAAACATACCAACAATATAGTTCAGAGGGTGTTTTAAAGTAGGATAAACAAATATGGCAGACACATTAATTATAAAATGCAGTAAATCAAACCTTTGCTTAATGTTTTTTGTAACAAGTGTGTTAGTAATGACTGGATCAACTAAGCAAGAAATTTGGCAAAATTCGGCTAACCTGGATTATTTTTTAATTTATTTCATATATTTATTGCTTTTCACATTTTAACCAAATTTGGCCCATTGTTGTTGTTTGGATGCAGAATTTGCACATTCCTATAAGACATTAATTAGACAACGTTATCAGCCTTTTTTGCTAACCTGTCTTGTGGCGTCCTCTTGTGGACTCTTACCTACTTTAACGCAGCTAAATCACTTTTGTGTATTTCACCTGTAAACTGTGACTGGCTGTAATCTTGTTAATTCAGCACTGTACTGAAATGCAATTATTTTATCTTGCAAATAAACTCTTAATATTTAATCCTATATTTACAAAATAGGTTACATTTTATTTAAATAATAATCGTCACACTAGCGTACTGTAACATCTAGATAAGTAACAAAGATTTACTGATGTACGTATTTGATTTGTTTTGATTTTTATGTGCTGATGCACGTTTGACCAATTCACGAATCAATTTGGGTCGTACCACACGACAAACGGGGAGAAAACAATACAGATATACAAAACATATCCAGAACACACGATATACTGGGATGGTCAATTCGGACCAATCTCACTGACTTACTTCATACCAAGTAATGTCCACAATAATGCATTTTACTCCACTAAAAACTTTGTACATCAGTCAAAAGATTGTCATCAAGTGGTGTTGGTTGTCGCTTTGGACCGGTGAACGTCAGACGACCCCCCTCCCCCCTGACGTACAGTAGTACAACCCTCAACAGAAGCGCCAGAGTGATTCAGATTGAACGTAGACGCAGACGTTGAGCGGAGAACAGGATTTAAATACCTCTAAGCGGGTGACCTGCTCAGCCCTTCGGGTGTGGGAGGGTGACTGTTTTGTGTCTTTGCTAGACCGGGGGAGCAGGGGGAGGTGGAGGAACGGATAATGAGCTATTCTTGTACCAGCACAGGCAACAGCCAGGACCCAACGAGCTCTAGGAAGTCCGGCGGCGTTAATCCCGGTAGTTGCAGCGGCGGCGGGGATACCGGTAACGGCAACAACAGCCACAGCGTCCGCGACGGTAAAGCGAACTCGAACCCCGATTCAACAGAGGCAATGAAAGTCAAAAAGGGCTGTAATACGACAGATGTCGGGGTCCCCGTAACGACAGAGGAAGAATTGCTTGCGAACAAAACAATCAGTCCCGAGGATGTGCTGGGATTGCAGAAGATCACTGAAAGTAAGTCAATGAGGGGTCGAATCACACTCGGAATATCTCGCCACACATCGTACGTCGTCGCAAAGCTTTATATATGTATATATTGCCAGTCACATTATAATAAATAAACAAGGCTATTATAGTTTATTTACATAGCAAAATATAATATGACACTTCGTGGAGCAAATACAACACATGGAAAATAACTGATGGAAAAGAAATTGTAAGAGACAAACATACAAATAACTTAATATAGAGATCTAGTGCGTTTTTGCGTTACTATTTGTTAAACCAAGAAGTAATTCATGTTTCTTTAACATTGTCGGAAAGCTATTGAATGGGATACGCTTTGAATATACGTACGTAGGCTGATGCTATAGCAGACTGAGTAATCACAGATATCCTTGTTTACGAACATTTGGCTGTGCAATATGCGCCATATTGTAGCTAGTACAGTTCACCAAATAAAGATCCGTCACCAAACAGTTAAATAACGAGGAACATGCTTTAGATTTGGGTACAGATAGGGTTTTTATCAAGAATCAGTGTCTATTAACCATCAACAACGTCTAAACATTGCAATAATGTAGCGTACCCCTATAAAGTATTCAGTCTGGGGTTGTATGTCTTTATATGGGTTTTGCACTCTTATTGGACCTGAGCAAATGTATGACTATAGTAACTGAATGCAATACATGGCATTTACAGTAAGAGTTCCCAAGTATCAACTATAATTAACCTCAGATTGTTCTGCTCTGCAGTTCTAAGCACGGTTAGGTAACAGGTGGCAAATAAGCCCTCCATCACTGTTTTTAAAGACTTGTGTAAAAGCTTATACAACATTCATATCCAGAAAATCTTAATAAAGAGGCTTCATCTAACCCTAGCCTCCCAAAACAAACTGCTTCCCAAAGAGTTTTGAATCCAAATCCATTTGATTTTTTTATTTGATTTTTATTTATTTATAAAAATAAATTAACTATATGCATAGTTATAGCTGTTGTAAAATTAATCCTGTTAACCTTTTCTATTATCTGCTACTTCTCTATTTGGATGTCATGAAATGGATTGTTCTGAACTCGCAGCTGCTGATCAATTTATTAGTTTATATGATGTGTTGCACTTGGTCACCCCAGTCTCCTTCCTTTACATCTCCCTATTTCCTGTGTATTCATGCATACAGTGTTGAACAAATGAGTTTCACTCGCATAAACTCCCCCACTCACTCATACATTTACTCTTCATAGAATTGTACCCCTCATTTGGCAGCCATCTTGATCTGTTCATAATTTAATGTACAGATGTACAAATGTACAGATCTCAAACATGCAAGAACAACTGGGATTGGATGGTTCAGAGTGCCTTAGGCTTTGGGTAAGATCTCTTATTTTAAACTGTTTATTAAAAAAAGTCCCCATTTCTGAAGATATATTTAAAATTAAAGATGATAAAACAGAAATTTTAGACTAACACTTTGCCTGAAAAAATATAGTATGTAGTGATTTTTACCTCATTTGAATGGATGTATCCAAGGCTATTACAATCACCATCTCAACAAAACCTATCAATGTTAGTCTGCTAAATAACTTTAGATGTGTATGTTTGATTTAAATAAATAAGGGAGAGTTTCTTGCTGAGTAGACAGTTTCTAATGTGTAGTTTGTGTTTGTTTCCAGCCTACTTAACCAACATGTTCATTTGCTCAAAACAGTTACATAATTTCACCTGTTTGCTGGATTTGACTTCATAAGCTGTCCTGTTGGGCCTCTGTGAACATCTGAAAAAGGCTGCCCACACAAATCAACAAGCCTGGGTTTTGCTCAGCTCAGAGGACATATTTCTCATTTGGTTGGTTGCTGAGACTCATCACACAGTTGTAACCTCAGCTCTGATTAATGTAATGTTAGTGCTGTCAGTTCTTTTCATCTGTCAGCATTCAAAGCCCTTTAACTGTCCTCAGTTTCTTTTATGTTTGAAGCCCTAAACCACCAGGTCTTCAAATCATACTAAAGATCTCTCTATTTCTGTCTCTCTCTCTTTTACGCACTCTCTCTCTCCGTAAAATGGGCCAGTTAACCTTACTCAACT
The DNA here is from genome assembly GCA_036877625.1 of Ambastaia sidthimunki. Taxonomy (NCBI): domain Eukaryota; kingdom Metazoa; phylum Chordata; class Actinopteri; order Cypriniformes; family Botiidae; genus Ambastaia; species Ambastaia sidthimunki. The sequence continues at coordinate 7,609 of JAZGTK010011338.1, read as the reverse complement.
TCACATTTTAAACCCCGACCATTACCTTTTAATTTATTTGTCGAGCCATTATCATTATTAGCTGAGAACAGTTGAGAAAGGGGAAAAAAAGGTGTTGGCACCTGATTATTTTCAAATGGACCAATGTTAGTACCATGAGCTTATAGTAATTGTTGAGGTGTATGTAGAGATTTTACCATGGAAACCATTTCTGCAGATTGAAGGTGGGACAGAAACCCCTCATCAGCACCTAATTAGTGCTAGTCTCCCGGAGACCTAAAGCTTTAGAGAAGTATTCACCCCACTAGAGCTCAAGGTAACAACCCATGCAGAACTGCTTTTATTAGATGTAGATTTGTAAGTAATGTATAATAGAAAATACTCACTTTAAAGCACTATGCGTGTGGTTTATAACACACTAGATTTATCTAGTGTAAACTTTGGATAATTTTACCGCCTGTTTGTTTGTTGCATCTGGCCTTCTGTCAGAAATGGCACTTCATTGTGTCTTCATTTTGTCTAATGTTGATCTCTAATTTGCCATGTTTCTGAAGTGAAGAGTCACTAATATAAAATGAGTTTACACACTGTCAGCCCTAGGAAAAAGAAGTACAAGAAGGTCAGAGGAGGTTCAGTGACACGTTTTTGTACTTACTTATCATTTGAATGTGGTTTGGGTCTCTTGGTTTGGTGATGATTATGAAATTGTAACAGGGAAGTTCCCTCTTTTCGTTTAAAATGATGTCATGCTGTTTCAAACTTTTATGACTTTCTTTTTTCTGTGAAAGTCTTGGAAGACTAACGTAGTCACAACAACCGGTCTAAAAATGGGGTCTTGGTTGAGGTCCTGGGGTCTTGTTTGTTGAACATGAGTTATGAGAACTTGGGTCAGGTTTAGTATCGATCATATTAATTCACTAACTGCTGTGATGGATTCATTAAATAATGAATTAAAATGATTCAAAACAGTAACGTAGAAGTGTCTGAGTCTTTTGGCCTAAGAATTACAAGACACAGCTTATCAGACCCTGTTTGTTTGTGATGTGGACGTCTGAGGTTGTGGTATATATTGGCTGTTTTGTACCCAGAGTAAAGACAAGTAATAAGAAAGCAGTGGATCTGTGACATCACCTGTGGATTGTTGTTGTCAGCACTGGTCTGAATAGGCTAAAATGTTTTGTCTTGGTTGTTATGTTGTTATTGATATTTATTCTTATAGATTTTCTTAAAGATCTTCTTGATGTTCAGAATGAAATCTTTTAATTTTATGGATCAAATGGAAATATTAAACTGTTTTAAGACAATTGAGCTTGAGTATCTTCCTTCTATCTTTGATATTGTTTTAAAAAGACGTTATAATATACTGTGTGCTCTAATAGTATGATATTCTGTAGCCAAACACTTTCAACAGGATGATAATATAAGTGGAGCAGAGCCTGGAAAAATAGTTTACATTCCCAAGTCATCTGTACAGGGCTGTACTGTAGCAGACAAGCAAATCAGAAGCTAATAATTTAAGTTCATCAGCTGTGGTGATTTGTTCTTCAGACTGCATTCCGCACGCACAACATGTAACATTGGTATTTCATGTAAAGCTTGGTGGCAGTTCTGTGCTTAACCCAGGATGATGCAGCTTCACTGCTGACTTAAGATGGAATTGGCAGTGATTCAAAAGCGAGTCTTTCTATAACCTCAACTTCTCAGTCAAAAATAAAACCTTTGATCACGTCTATCCACTGGCCTGCCTCAATTTTTAAAGTAAGCTTTGTTATTAGCTTTGCCATTATTTTCGTTAAAAGCTCTCCAAGATGCAATGCAATGAGTTTATATGTGAAAACAAGTGTTGGTGGATCTTTTGAAGATAGATTTGTATAACTTTGATTTAAATAAATGGGTGACATTCATCAACAGTGCCTCCCACCTCTTCTATGCTAACTCTATGTTTACTGTCATTTCCTGTGTCTATATGTGCACCTGTAAAACTCCAGATGGCTAAGCTGCCGAGCTTAATGTGCTAAAAATGGACACCACTTTGCAACCTAGTATCCTTGGTGTGGCCTTGTTCACTGTTGATCGCAACACAAGTGGTTTGACAGTAGAATAGAATAAAGCCTTGGTCACACTAAGCCAAAAGAATGCCAAATTTATTCTAGTAAAGCCGATCTTTTACAGAGAAAATCATATCATGCAAATGCAAACTGTAACGGTTTACATGTCAGTTGCTGAACAGAACTCTAATCTTTGTGTTGTAGGGCTTTTAAAATGTTTATTTCATGAGACACATTTGTTCAGTTTTAAGCAGTGATGCTAAAGGGCAGAAAGTGAGAGAGTATGTAACATACACTTGGAACGTCCCCTGGCTGACATACTTTTGGTGGCTTCCTGTTGCCCTTTTTCACTCTAGACTTTTAGTCCTTACACTTGTCGGTTCATAGCAGTAGTTTGCTGCGTTTGGTGTGCTGCCCGCAGTGGCAGCCCTCTTCACTGCTTGATACTGATGCAGGGCGATCCAGGGTCACATGCAAACTGCCAAAGGCACGATGGTCATGTCTGCTCAGGCCGTGATGCAAATTTCTTGGCTGGGCATTTGCTATGCTGAGCCTAAACCATCCAGGCATGCTTGTGATTCTGTGACCTCTATCAGTTTCTCCCTCTCTGTGATGTTCATGCGTGTTTGTGTGTGGAGATAAGAACATCAAGTGCCTTTGAGGTTTCTACCTCATGTTTAAACATCCTGTTTGTGTTTATGTGCTTGCAAACATTGCATGTTGTTGCAAAACAGTTAAAAATCCTCTGATTCTTTCAGAATTACTAAGAGCTTTAAGTCATCTAAGAGAGGATTTTCATTGAAATGTCAGGAAATGACTTCTAGCTACGGGTTGCTAGGGCCTTCATGCAGGGTCTTTGTGCTAACAGTTTAGCATCAGAGTAAAGTCTACATCTGTAACTGTAATGTTAACGTCTCGCAATGCAACATGCACAAGCAGAAACTTTCACACCGTTTCTTAACACACAGGAGCAGCTTCTAGTTTGTACAGCTTTGACTGTAGTGCACCTGCTTGCAGAATGCTGTAAAACCTCTGTTGTAAGAATTGCACACTGAGGATTGGGATTACATGTCTGCCTGTGAGATTAGTGTATTTTAGTGCTGAATGCTTTCTTATTTATTTTAGGCTTATCGGGTCTTGTAGTTTAGCTAAACTGGTTTTGCACTCTATGACAGTGCAAGTGCTTCTGTAGCAAACATCTTGTGGTTGGTTTTGTGGTTAGGTGAGTATGTACATAAATACACCCACAGCATGTTAAAACAGTGAGTTGTGTTTCTAAAGGTTAAAATACTGATGTTTTCTTTTAACTTGTTTATTTACTTGTTTAGTAATCATGTTTAATATACATCTCTATTTGTTCATCTGTATGTTTGTTGGGTAACTGGACTTCAGAAAATGTAGAGTTACGTGTTTTTCTGTAATGACTTTTTAATAGGATCTGTGTTATGGCATTATTTATGACCTTTTTGTCACTTTTTCTTCACACTATAGTTAGAAAATAGAGAGAAAAGACAAGTTATGTAGAGAAGAGGGGAAAGATAGGAATCTGAGAATGTTGCAAGCCAAATCCGAACCCGCATTGCTTCCACTATGACTCATTGCCACATCACATGCACTAACTGCATGCTAGACCACGGCTTTAACAAAATGTTGGCTATATTTGTAAAAATATGAAGATAGTGCCGTAGCCCACATGGGCTGTCAAACGGATCCCCCCCAGCACGCACCGTCTCTGTCGCCCACCGTGAGATGTTAGTGTGACACTGCCTCATTCCCGACCCGTAGACACACACCTGCTACTCGAATTACCTCACCGTTCTGGGCGATATGCCCGAAAGCGGATTGCACTCCACCAGTTATAAATGTACTGCAACACACATTTCCTATACACACTCACATAGACTTCCTGTCTCCATCTCCTTGGTACAAGAAGTTGGCATGAATTCATAGCCAGATGGAGTGACAGGGTGGAGAGTTCATTTATATGAGACTTTATCTGTGGTCAGTTGTTCACAGACTTGTGTAGCTCTTCATGTAGGTGTCAGTTCTTATATAGCACATATGAGGAATTACATCAGAGCAATAATCCTCATTAGTATGGCTGTCATTCATTACCCAGATTATTTAACAAGTTTAGGGTAAGTCAGGAATTGTAAACATCTCTCAGTGAATGAATAGACATCACCTAGTTGCAACTGTGCAACTGAAAAGTGGAAAAATACTCATTCTTTAACTTTATTCTTTAAAAACAATTAACCTATATAGAGCCATTTGTCTATAGGAATGGATTTCATTTGGCTGGCCGGTTGATGTAGCAAATGCATAACTTGGAGATGTTGGAGATGCACTGAGTCTAGGTCAAATTCCTCTAGTTGTCATCCATGGCCTTGTATGCAGTGCTTTGACATATCACGCCGCTTCCCAGCTTGAGGTCATTTCCTGATCCTGTTTCCTGTCCACTGAAGACAAAAATGCCCCAAAAAATAATTTGAAATTGGACTCTTGTCCAACTACATTTGAGTTCTGAGTCTGACCTCAATGGAAACACATCGGAATCATTTCAAGTGTGTTTCTTGCTTGCTGTGAGAGAGTCAAGCTGTCAGAAAACCGGTTTCAGTAGGAAGGGTCTGTTTGCAGTTCGCGTTTGGTTGGTGTTATGTCACATTGTGGCGCTGACACAGAGAGGTGCATGGAACATGCCTTTCCTCTAAATCCCCCGATCACCTCCCAACCCACCACTGTGATGCTGAGACGCCATAAGCCGCTTAGGGCCTAATCTGGACCCTGGGCTTCTAGAGGAGCACATGTCCCATGTAGCACATGAGCTTTTGTGCTTTTTTTAGCACAAAATATGGGTAAGGGATGTCCTCGTGATGTAGATATTATCATTTTAACAGACAAACATTTGGATACCAATGTGAAGTGTAAAATAATTCTGTAATAATTTCTTATAAAAACGGAATGTTTTTTAAAATTACCTTTGGAAACTCTAGGAATACACTAGTATGTAGCTAATGCAAACAGGATGCAAGGCTTAAAGGATGTATTAGATGAGTATAAGGCATCTCATTCTTTTGTTGTTACAAAGAATTATGGGAAATTGTCACACAAGGTTGTCGGTTCAAATACCAACTAAAGGAGCAGAATGATCTGGCAAACTTTATTGTTTACAGATGTTTACAATGTAAATCTTGTAATTTGTGTACCTTAGAATATAACCCCAATCAAATCTACTGGTCCCACCAGTAATAATGACATAATGGTAATGTTGCCATTATTATTATTATTGTGTTAATCTCATAAGAACAGTCATTCCGACATGTCTCAGAAACTGCAATTTTACAGCCAGTCCTGCCCTAAATGTACAACATTGGTTCATTCAGAGATTTTCTGTAGACAATTATTAGTTGTTTGTAATACAAAAGCTGTTAGAATTAGAAATTAATTTAGAATTGTGACAAAAACAATGTTAAGAAAAATAAGAGTATTCAGCTGTATTGTCACAGATCTCTCCTGAGTGTCTGCTCAGGAAATCAGAAAAAACAACTCTGAATATTAAGTGCGGACGACTGTGCATGTTAATAAAGAGCTCATTTGCAATTCAAATGTTGCTGTTGTGTAAGCGCTGATGAATTGCATGTGATCTTCTGATTCGCTGTATTGTTTGGTCTTGTATTGTACTGCTAGACTAAATGCTGTGGGCGTTTGTTCCCCTGCAGACATTTTATTTCTCTTCAGATTTGTTCAAATGGTGTTTATTTAGAGTTTAGAATTATCAATGTTGTAAAGGTTACAGTATTGACCAATTATTCAAGATGGAGCTGAATGCATCTATAAATAGTCTTAGTTTGTCGGCGCTCTCTAAAACAGGAAAACACACACAGTTACCCCAAAATACAAACTGATTAATGCTGCTCTGTGTTAAATATGAGGGGGACTTTCAATGGCTTATGTTTAACAGCCTCTGTTTGTGTTAGACTCTGTAAGCAGGATCTAATTTATTTGTCAAATAACAGCCCACGGGAACCGGCATTCTGGCATCTCTAATGAACTGCCTAAGAATGAGTCAGAATTCCGACCTGTACAATTTATGGCTCTCTTAAAATATACCCACAATGCACCTGCAGAGCAGCAATCACTAACTGGCACAGTCATGTCTGATGGCTACAGGGATTACCGATGCACAAACAGCATGTACCGTGAGTGCACGTGTGTTTAATGCATATGTGTGCGGGGTTAGTGTTGACGATGAAGGTCCTGCCAAAATAGACTTTGCTAAAACAGGCATCACTGTGGAGTTAAGGATTAATTCGGATCTTTAACTCTAAATGTTAAACTTCTGTGTAACATGACCTGAAGATAGGGACACGAATTATGTAGATCATGTAACATGTTGACAAGTGTATTATTATTAGTTTTAAGTAATCGAACTTACAGATAGGCAAACAAAACTCATACTTTGTGGGGAAAAAGAATATCATAAAAACTTTTTATGATGGCCCAGTTAGCAACCACACAGCAACACCCTAGCAACACCCAACAAGTTTGTGGTACTGATTGTTGTGCAGGTAAGCAACACTCACATTTTCTTCAGAAATCTACTTTTGTTGTCTGTGAAGTTTTTGATTGTTGATTGATATCTTCACGTGTTCTGAATGTCTTTATGCTAAAGTTGCTGTAAGAAAAAGGAATTGCTCTGGTGTTTGGAAACGTACTACAAAGAAGGTTTAAGGAATCATGTACAATCATGTCTAAGGCAACAATCACTAAAATAAAGTTGTGGGCAGGGTTAGGAGCTTTACTTAAGAGCTTGTACAAGTAGCATGTTTGCCCAAAGGCTTTTTAAATAAGATATGTAAGAACACGTTTTAGCTGGGCAATTTGAAAGAACTGTCTGTTGCTTTATGCAGTTATGCAGTTCATTGAAATGGCAGGTTTGGTTTTGCATGATTGCTCGATCACAACAGTATAAATATTCTGCAGGCTCTGTGTACTACACAGTACAGGTGTCTGTTTGTATTCGCAGAAAAGTGGATTTGGAAGTATTGCACACACCCTGTTTTTTATATCCTTTTGTGCTTTTTGACTTTATCAAGCAGTAACAAAATAACAAGGTGAATGAGTTTTATTGTCGTATTGGTTTGCAAAACCACACACTGCAATTGTTAAAATATCAAAGTCATGCTTAATAATCTTTGTATCAACCCAGACAACTGTATTGTCTCCTTAACTCTTGTTATTCCAGATATAATTCAGCAGCATAATTAATAACGTTAAAGTGGTGACACTCAAATTAAATATATTCTGATACCAGTGACACAAAAATGACAAAGCAAAATGTTTCAAAAGGTTTTGGATCAGATCTGTTATGTACAATGTGTTATGAGTCATTGTGGAACGAAACCATCTGCCAGGAATATAAATATGTAAATGTAGCTAAATTTGTTTCCTGTTTTGCAGATTATCTGTGTAGTCCGGAAGACAACGTGTACAACATTGACTTCACAAGGTTCAAGATCAGGGACATGGAGACAGGAACAGTTCTGTTTGAGATCACCAAACCTCCAGCCACAGGTGAGCTG
>JAZGTK010011337.1:0-15687 GCA_036877625.1 Ambastaia sidthimunki | reverse complement strand
AGTCAGTTTTTAAGTAAAATTCTTTCTCTTTACATGCAGCAGGGTGTGAATGTATAGTCCAGGTTTAATCCTTAAATGGCATTTACAGCATTTCAGTCACCCTGTGTGTGTGTGTGTGTGTGTGTGTGTGTGTGTGTGTGTGTGTGTGTGTGTGTGATGGTGTGTGTGTAAACAGATTCATAAATTCTCTCTTCCTGATCGTAGCCTCTCTCAGCAGGCAGCTCTCCGTTGTTTGACAGGGAGCTTTGAAAAGGTCACCGGGACTGGAATCAGCATTAACCCTCCCCTCCCCTTTCTCTCACACAGGGAAACTGGACAGCCAGAGCCACCAAAGTGCCAAGAAGTGTTTAATGCAGCCAGCGTGATCTGAACAAAGCCACGCCGGCCGAGAGAGAGAGAGAATCCCAGCAGAAGCCTGGAGACAGATGTTTCACGCTATAGTGCAAAAATACTACATTTGAAACCAATGTTTACATCAGTAGATAAACAAGAAACTAGTCCATGCACAATCAAACCCTGATTCAATGTTATTTTGCCTTTTTCTGCAATAAAAAGAATGGTAAGAATGCTTGCGTATCTGTTTCTTAATGTTTATTATTAATGTTATGCAGCTTAAAACAATATGCTAATTTATTGGTCATTCGGTTATTATTATTTAGCCTTTTGCAATCTTTTGGAGATACTTTGTGCATAATACGGCCAAGCAATTAACCAGCTCCCTTTTAATCTCAATTGGATTTCCAGCTCATAAAGCCGGCAGTCTGAACCTGGAGCGGTTGGCTGAGCATGGAATTTTCTGCTTACTAAAGAGCCAATTGTGCTGGAGCTCTTATACTGGAGCTGCTGTTATTTGGGCCACAATGGCTGTCAAAGCCAGAGGCTCTGAGGTTTTGGGCCTGCTGCCCTCAGAGTGATTGAGTGGCCTCTTTGTGACACAAGCATCTCTACAGCAGAAAGAGCAAATGACTGGCTGCAGTTATATTAGAGTACATGATGAGAACTGCAGTAAAGCAGCGTGAGTGTATATTCACTCCCTGTATGAAACAGGACGCCAGTCACTATGTATTATTACAGTTTATGTATCACAAAGAAATCAAAACAAGTATTTTTACAGTTGAAAAATGAAGCTTAGTTTTGAGAACATTGACTTTCATTGTAGTTTAAGTTCACTTTCCCATTGAATTCACATAATGCAAAACTCACTGTCATTACTGTAATGTAAAACAAAGTCATATTATCTTTAATACAGACAGTTTATCAATATGCATTCAATTCAGTACAACTATTACTACTATGATTTTCATAAACGCACAATAAAATGTCCAGTTTGTTTTCAGTTGTGGGATAAAATATGACAATTTTTACTGATACTCTTTTACTGCAAGTTTGTTGTTGTGCGTTTTTTTTTCATCCATCGTTCTGTAATTTGTCATTGATTGGCCAAAATCCAAATACAGTTTGAGTTTGAGATTAAACCCGTCTTTTGCCTTAAGCCAGAGCAGCTAATCAAACTCTGATCTCAGTCGTCTATGGGGTGCCGGAGTTCCTTTGTGTCGTCATACAAAAGCCATTTTCTGGGGGAGTCCTGAAGAGCTTCAGTTTCACACCGGATTCTGGGTGGGCTTCTCTGCACGCTCAACACCAGGGATTTATCCATCAAAAATGTTTCTCGATAAAACAACATTATCAAGTATTCAAAACAAATTTCCTACATTTGTTTAAACAAACAGTATGAGCTATTAAATGCATGATTCACGTGTCAAAGAGCTAATTATCCTATGAAAAGCTCCTGTTTTTGCATTTGAATGAGGGGCATTTTAAAAGAGGCTTAGGTTGCAGGAGGAATATTAGCAGCGTGTCTTCCTGTTGCCCATTAGCTTTTGACTTGCAGGTTTTTCCCTCACGGCTGTTTGACAGAGTTTTCTGTGTGAATCCAGAATAAAGAACGTGTGAATGATTATACCTGTGGCTACAGACTGAAAACTGACACTGCAAAACAGTTTCCCTCACCAGAGCTAATGATGAAACCTGGAGTGGCTGCTTTTTCATCCGCCAGCTGGGAACTAAAATTGTCCGTGAGAGCTTTCCAATGATCACAGAGCTATGGAAAAAACAGAACGGGATTAGTTTACCCCCGTATCAACAAATAGATTTTCTACTAAAAAAACAGAAATCTTTGAGTGGTAAAAAACTTACAGCTGGTGTTAAAACTGTAATCTAGTTTTCTGGGGTAAAATTAACAAGAATGAGTTAATAGCAAGGACATGATCAATCAATAAGTTTATAATAATGATTTATGATTTGGGTTGTCCAGTATGGCTTCATTTGTCTTCAACATACACAAAAGTATGTGAAGTAACTTGCAATTTTACGTTTCAAACAGAGATGGCAGTAGAGATACAGACTGCAGCTTTAAGAATATGCATTTACTTTGCTGATAAAAAGGCTGTTAAACTCCAGCTGTGAGTCTGATATCAGCCTCTATGTGAGGAAGACATATTTCTGTATATTTGCTAGATTAGCACACAAACTGATATGAATGTGATTCATTTATTAACTAAACAAGATGAACAGATGAGTCTGTGTTTTTAAACTAATCTGTGATTTGATCATTCATCGTAAATGTAAAACTTAACACATTTTTTTGTTCTTCAATGATGATTTTCCTAAATATGTTTTATAGACATACACACACACATATATATATATATATATTTATATTTTATATTTTTAACTTCTAAAATATATTTTAGAACAAAACGCGACTTGCAGAAAGAACAGATAAATTCTGGAAGAATAAAAGTAAATGTGTTTTTAATATGTGATTTTACATATAAAATCTCAAAGATTTCATTTAAGTGTTCATCCTGTTTGGGAAAAATGCTTGGCATTTGGGGGAGGAATGGAATGACCGACCCAGTTCCTCACTGCGAAATCCAGTTTCCGCGTCTTACCCTTCGCCGTGCGCTTACGGTTCAATCCAGGCGGATCATTCTCCTGGATTTCATGGCGCTTCCTCCTTCTGTCCTTTAGTTACATTGTATCTCCCTGACTCAAAGCAGCGAGCGATCCAAGACTCGAGCGAAGGGAAAAATGAATGAATATACGTGAAAATGGACGCGCCGGGATGTTGGATGTATCGTCTTGGAGTTTAAGGAAGACGTATTTGAAGAAAGGTTCGAGATTCAGCTCCCGCGGTGCCAGTTTCAGCGCAGTGTTTCTTTCTGAACGGGATCTTTAGGAGTGTGATGGCTGCAGTCCAGCGAATTACTGGCCTTGCTTTTCTCTAGTTGCTGGATGTGTTGGGAAGTGCGCTGCTTTGGGATCGTTTTGGAATTCCGTGCGCAAATCCAGAGGCCTTTCCACCCTCCTCTATGGAATGTACATGAGTATTTTCCGGACTGGGGTTTGCGTGTGGGGTAAGTGGCGCTGGGATTAATGCATTTCTTTTGTGTGTGTGTGTTGTGTGTGGTAGGGGGTGGTGTTTTATTGGTGCAGATGGAGACTGGAGGTGCTTTAGCCCGTTAGCTTTAGCTCGGTTGTCATGGTTCACACATGTTAGGCATTCATTTCCTTACATGCAACGCGCACTCGTGCATGGAAGCGGCGCGAGCGTTGCACGAGGTGCAGCGCTCCATTATTCGACTCGAATATTCGGGTAACGCGCGCCGCCGCGACCGATTATTATTCGATTTATAGTCGTTACTTTGTCGCTTCGTGCGGAAATTCGCAGGTTGTGCGGACAGCAAACAACGCCAGGCGTTGAAATACGCGGCTTCGCGGTTTGTTTATGCAGGAGCTGAAGCGATAGTAGCTGCAGGAGCTCGATTCTGTTCTGCATGTCAATCGATGTGTGAGTATCACCAGAAGCGAAGCGAATCCCTCAGTTCACATTAAGCACTCGATCCTGGAGTTCATCTAAAACAGCAGATGCAACTTCACTGACATTGTTTTATTGCTTTATTACTTAATTGTTATTTTTAAATAATACTAGCTAACCGTGTTTTGTTTTTCTCATTAGCAGAAATTAGATTTGCTTTACCATGTTTTTTTGCGGCATGGTAATTTTTTAAATATTTTTGAGGTACCGTCTCAAAAGTGTGAAATTTATACATGGTACAGTAAAGGTTTCAGATTGTGAGTATTGGAAGAGTGTATGTGGTACTAGCAGAATGATCACTGTATTCAATGTAACGTGGTTTTTACAATGTAATCTAAGATACTTTGAGGATTACTGTGTTACTGTTATTGTGTTGTTTAAAACATGACATTGCTATGACACCAGGGTCATTTTTATCTAATTTAATGTTTAGGTTTCTGATCACTGCAGTTGTTGGTTTTCTTTGTAATAATTGTATCAGGTTATGTAGTTTTCTCATTGTGTTGACAGGCTTGTGTGTGTTTATTATGAAACTGTAGGTCATTATTAGCTCATGGTAAATTTTTGCTATTTTACAGTTTTCACACTCAACATCTTTACATCTCTGTGAAAGTCTTTTAAAATCAATATTAGCCTGAAGTCTGTGTCAGCTGATTTTGGGCAAGTGTGCAATTTGTTATGTCTACATCAATTACACTGTAAACATTTTGCTAATAAAAAATGAAGTTCATCATGGTGAAGATTGGAGAGGTAAATGGCATAATATATGAATATAGTGTTCTTTCAGTATCATACATGTAGGATTACTATATTAATACCATCAGTAGACCAGGATATCACTTTAATACTGTTTTGTAATTGAAAACTAGTTAATTTTTTGCCATTACAGAATAGTTTAGTGTTTGTACTGGATGATTTTTATTCTTATTTATGATGTATAGCTATAATCACTAGCCCTCAAAACATTTTGTCATGGTACTGTGGCCATAAAACCAAGGTAATACCATTGTACTTTCTGTATGTCTGTCTTACCTTTCAGATATCGGCAAATATATGAAATGTCATCTTGTCAGCTTTAATCTAAAGAACATTTGATTCTTCACATTAAAAAAAGATTTTCAGCTCTTTTGTTGTCTAGATTTTGAGTAAGATGGCCGAGCAGTTGTGGAGATGAGTTGGCAGTGAGCCGCAGGGCGAATCTATCGCCGGTATCTCAGACAGATTGTTTTTTCTTTCAGCCCTTCGATGTCTGTAGAGTTGAGTTATACCTGCGGGGTCCCGTTAGATGTTTGCTGTTTGTATTTTACGTTTTAAAGGCTCGGGTTCGGCTTTGCTCTGTTTATGTTTCTCAGTTCATAAAGTGAAGTGCTTCTACGACCAACAAGCTTTAATATTGAAAGTTTACTTCTCCAGTGTTACAGTAGGTTAGTCCCAGAGAAATCAATAGGTCTGGGCCGGAGGGATCAAACAGCTGCTTGTAGGCCTGTAACGTTTATGAACGTTTTCACAGTTATAGAGTTTTTGGCTAATTGACCCTTTAGCTTCACAGTTCCGACAGACATTTTTATTGGCCATTTCATGAGTGATCATGTCGTAAAATAGAGTCTTAGTCTTAAAAGAGTCTTAGTCTGCATTTTTGTATAATTGTGTTTTAAGTGCATCTGCGTTTGAAGAGATGTTTTGATGTGGCACCAATATGGCTGAACAATATATTGAATATTTACAGTGCAGTCAGTATTATTTTGTTGGTGATGTAAAATTAGAACATTTTTTCTGCATATTTTATTTGGCAGATATAAAATATAATTATATTTTTGCACCAGTTTCTTGTGTCTTGATTTTGGATGGTTTGGTCTTTTGGACTGTTTCAGTGAATCTGTTCCAACCACTAATTCATTTACATTATTACTCAAGACGTGTGACATTTGACATTGTTTACGATGGTTTAGTAAACATGATTATGTAGCTGTTTATGACAAATGCAATGGATTGTTATATTAAATATCATTATTCTTTAAGTTTTAGATTTTTTTCTGTAATGTACTTCTATAGTGACAGTTTGATCAAAATGACAATGTTTCCCACCCTAAAGAATTTGTCTAGGTCAAATATCATCAAAAGATTAATAGCAATATTCTTCAGCTATTATCAGCCAGTGTAATTTCATTTCAAACACTGTTGTGATCCTGTGTTTAGTAAAACAAAGGTATTGAGTAAGATGTAAATCTCAGACTTTTGAAAGGATCAAACAGGCTTTTCCTCATTAAATCATGGTGCACAGGTTAAATACAGATGTTACAGACCAACTTTGACCTCTTTGTTCCAGCAGAACAGCTGCAGTCTTCAGATCTTTGAATGACAGGCCATGTGGGATTGTGTAGACCACGCATGGTCATCACATGACGAGTCTTCAGTAAAAGAGCCGCAATCAATACAAGATTTAGTGTCTCATTTTGTGTCTTCTTGGTGGTCTGTTGTCATTTAAAAGGCCTGGATACAGTGAAGGAAATGATTGTATTGCAGTAGAGAAATATTTGAATGACAACATGCTAAAACATGTAAGTTTAGAAGTATCAGTATTTCAAGTTTGGCTTTTGTGATGATCAGAGACTCTAGAACCTAAGTCGTCTTTTTATTTGGGCTCAGGCTGTATTAAAGACTGATATAAGCTCCAGTTTATTCAATAAAGTCCTGAGCTCACTCACTTGATCTGCAGTTAAGCTTCTAAAACATTTCAAACATGGACAGACTAGCATGAATTAATCTGATGTTTATAGCATGTGTGTTTTTATTAGAACATCAGGGTCATTTAAGTTTTTTTCCAGCTCTTGTTTGCCTGTGAAAGACCTCTTATCACTGTGGGACAAATGCTGCACAGTGTTAATAATTGACGCTGTCAAAGGTCAAAGTGCACGTGTCTTGTGTTAGGCCGTAGCATCGCTAAGCAGAGGTGACGTTTGAAAAACAATGGCTGCCCTAATTACTCTCCAGGCGTCAGGCTTTGAATCCCTAATACCAGCAGACGCGTGAACGTATGTTACGTTACATCTGCAGCCAACCAATCCTGTTGCTTCTTTTTAAATTTAATTAGTAATAATTAATGTTATTTTTGCCATCAGTACGAATTGTGCTACAGTGCATGTGAAGAGCAACACTGTTCAACATGAAACAGTTTGTTCTCTTTTAGAATAATTGAGACAACGTTTCACTGGACGTGGTGGTCCAACATGTGTTTTTATGTACATTCAAATCACTAAACTAATGACTGCCAAATTTGGTCATTTAGGCTTGATTCTTGGTCTGTAATCTTTATTACAAAATCACTATCCACATTGCTGTTCACATTTGTTCTGATTTAAAATGTATAAATATGAATGTTCAGGAAAAGTTGATTGACTTTTATGAGGTTTTCAGATGTTTCACATATCTGCATGCGGGTTAAAATGCGACCATTTCTAGCGCCATTCATCTCTTACGGTTTCATTTCCCTAGTAACATTTCAAGACAGCTAATCCTTCTTTATATCTTTCCTTTAGGGCAAAATGTGGGTGAGCGGGAAGCTGACATCAATACGTTGAAGCTGCTGTTGTCTTTCTCCACACCCGTGCAGTCTGAGAAATCGGGCGTTACTGTGACACACCTGGGCCGCTGGCACTAAAATGTCCCTAAGTGGTGGCACTGCAGGCGGGAAAGGTGCGGACTCGAATGCGGTGGACACATACGACAGCTGTGATGAGTGGGACATCGGGGTTGGAAATCTGATTATCGACCTTGACGCTGATTTAGAGAAGGACAAACTCGAGATGTCTGGCACCAAGGATGCAGGAGGTGTGGCGGCTCCGCCCAGTGCCGTGGCGGCTCTGCCCGACAATATTAAGTTTGTTAGCCCTGCGAGTGCTCCTCAGGGCAAAGAGAGCAAATCCAAATCCAAACGCAACAAAAATTCAAAAGACAATAATAGCAAGTCTCCTGCAGGAGACGGAGGGAAGAAGGAGCACCAGGGACGAGCCCAGGGGGACGTTCCCAGTGTGACGGCCGGTTCGGGAGGCGCCAGCAACCCGGCAACTGGCAAAGGTGCTGAGAAGGGTGCGAAAGCATCCCGCGGCGTACCGAACAATAAAAAGGAGAAGGAAGTATCGAGTGGGAAAAACAAGAAAGAGAAAATAGAAAGCGGACCAGTCCCGGTCATCGCGATCGAGAAGGACATCATTGCGAACGCTCAAGCGTTCGGAAACACGCGCAATGCTGCTTTTGACAATGCGCAGAACATGGACACGGGTGTGACCGAGCAGCTTGGGAATAATGCCCTGGAATCCGTTGGAATTGTTTCTCCGCTAGCCATTAAATCAGAACCCGAGGAGCTGGACGCCAGCGAATGCAGAGCTTTGAAGAAAGTGAAAAATGAAAAGGTAAGCACGGTTGAACTGATTGTCCATTTGACCCATTTAGCAGCTAATGGAAAGTGCATTATTGATGTATTGATAACTTGAGTCGATTGTAACGACCTAAACGCTAGAATGCAAGTGAGATGTTTTAGCCGCGGTTGCATGTGGAGTGCTAGCGTTTTCTTCTCGCCCTGTTGTAGGTTTAGAGATTTTGAGTTGTTTCATTGGCCTCTTTGTCACTGTTATTGATCGGAGAGTGAAGATAAAACAGGGCAAACAGTGGAGAAAAAAAGGGGAACAGAAACATGTTGCTAGCCAGATTTAAACTTACAAGCGTTGTAATAATGATGCAAGTTTAAATCTGGCTAGCAACGTTGCTTAGCGTGTTGCCGATTCCAATCCATGCTTATTTTTCTCTTTAAGAATGATCACGTGTTGAGATTTCTGTCATAGTGATAGATTGTTTGTGCAAAAATTCATTATTACAGTGTGATTATGTTGCTGGATAGTTTGGCTTGTATTCAGTTTTCCAGTGTGAGCTATGAATAGAATGAAGTGGTTGGCCGTATCCTTCAATCCCAATGCTGGGGGAGGGAGCAGAACTCAACCCCCTCACACACACTGTTAAAAGCCTGCTGTGGGGGGAGCTGGAGGAAGGTGTTTCAACTGTGTTGCAGTCAGAACAGCTTCTGGGGTTCATTAAAATTGGGAAGGAAATTCCAATTAAGGCTCAAATCCAGTTTCAGGTCTCCAGCAGATACGTGATGATGCTGCTGTGTTTATTTGCAGAGCTACATACGGTTTCTGTCTCAAAGGTGCATTTTTTTATTTGCTCTGGCAACATTTAAAAAAATGAAGAGACATTGACATTTGAGCCTTTTTAATGAAGTTTCAGATTGAGTTTATATTTTTTGGTGTTTTTTAAGACATTTACAATGTGAAACATTTACAAAGATTGTTGTTCTGTGTTCTGTTACGCATTCTGTTGCATTTCGTTTAGCTGTTTTTGAATGCAACAGAGCATGTCATTTGAACGTTCTCTTGATTCTTTGCACTTGTTGTTACTGTCTGGTCATTTCTCTCCAGCTCAGCACACTTGCAAACCCAAAACCTTCTCACCATCATCATCTTATTGTTCAGTCCTGCTTTCTCCCGTTACACTGGCCATTTATCTGTGGAAAATGTGATGTAACTTCTGCCAGTGTGTGTGATTCAAAGAAACAACTGTTATGCTGGATATACTGTTATTTGTTATGTCGTTTGGCCAACACAGAAATTCTAGTAACCATAAAGACTGTTGACTTCTCTTGGAAAAAGTTTAAAACCTTTTTTAAGGTCACTTCCTGAGCGTTTTTGTCTTTGAAATGTCATGCTGTGACAAGTTAAATCTATTGTAGATAAGATCTGCGGTCATCTTAAAATCATGATATTTTAGAGCATCTAAACTCAGTGTTGTACTGATGACCCAAACGCTGTAAATCAAACCCAAATCCGGTACTTCCCCCCCAAAATTTCCACAGTATGTACATTTCTGCAGTATTCTTAGAAACATGTCGGTACAAAAGCAATCTTTGCTTCCTGGGGATAGTTAGTGATCACGTGACCCACCTCCCGGGTGTCTGATTATTCGTCTGTGGCACGAGAGAGGGTTATGCAACTACAAGAATTAAAACATAAAAAAGTAACATTCTTTTACATTTACGTATTCAGCAAACGTTTCTGTCCGCAGTGACTTACAGTGTATTCAAGTTCTGCATTTTTATCAGTGTTCCCTGGAAACTGAACGCACAACCTTTGCATTGCTAACACAATGTTCTACCGGTTGAGCTACAGAAACAAAAATATATCAGGAAATAAATGTAGTTATTTTTTTGTCTTGTTGCTGGTTTTTTTTTTTTAGGTAACTTTGTCAGTGGTATATGTGATACTTACAACACTATTTTAACTTAATAAAGGTTATAAAAAGTGTCTATGAATGTTAAACACACTGCTAGTCATTTTACAGCTATTTACAAGACGTTCCTTTATAATCCATCCGTGTTTTATTGGTGCAGTTATTTCTGAGCCAGCCAGTTTTACTTTTAATATTTGAAAGACGTCTTCCTCTTCAGGGAACTGGGTTATTTTGCCTGCCTGTAGGGCTGAGTTTTACTTAAGCTTCTGTTCATGTTGCTTGGCACAAAATCACGTTCAATTGGAGCTTCTGAAACTGAGATGGATGCAACTGATTTGTTTTGGTGCATGACGCAACCTGCCCGAGGCGCTGGAGAAATAAATGCAAGGTAGCAAAATATCGGCAGTTAATGCGATCTTATATCCTGAAACAAAGGCCTCTGTGCAGGGCGACTCTGAGCGGCTGTAGATGGTGGAGGAGGGGCTAGTTCAGCTCTGAATGGCGTGAGCAGCTGGCCTTCATTGTCAGCCTGCAGATTTCTAGCATGCCTCATTTCACCTCTCAATGTGAGCGGAGAGAGAGCTGCGGGGCGAGCAGAGGGCGGTAAACAAACACGCTGATAAACGAAGAAGAGCCATGAATATATCAGAGAACTGTTGAATGCCTCGTGTTAAAGACGCCATGAATTCAGAATTGGAGTTGTGGCCTTTATCTTGTGCCTGTGTTATTTATCGTCTTGTGTGTATTTTACTGTATAGCTGCAAGATATATTGCAAGTATCGCAAATGTCCATATCGCATTGGTTTGCAGGAACAACAGTTAAAAAAAATGAGTGTCTGCATGTGTGCGTTTGAGCTAGTGTATGTAAGATAATCAACATAGTGTAATGCTCAAATAGTAAACTAATCAGGGAAGATAAGTTGCGTATCGCATTTTTTTTCCAGTATGGTGAAGTCCTTTCACAGTATTATCGTTAAGCTGATATATGAATAAAAATAAATTATGCCTGCTTGAAAAAGATAGAAAATATTGATGACTCATCCTGCACTCACAGGCAGCTTTTCGTCCAATCAAATGCTCTCTGCTTCCTAATACCGCCTCCTCACGGCTGGCAGTAGCACGTAGCTGTTGCAGGTCATGGTTCACAGGGTAAAATCTGCTTGTAGTTTTGTACAAGGGGCTGAGCTGCTCAGATCTGCTGGGAAGAAAAGTGCACTTGAGGCTAGAGGAAAGAGATCAGGGAACAAATGACCTGACTGAATGAAACATGGGGGGGAGGGTGGGGGGGGAGTTGCTTTTTAAGTGGATGAAGTCTCTAATTTCCTGCACACAAGCTTGCAACGCCTGGTGAAGACAGTAGAGCTGCAGTATAATTTGCACACTTTTTTTACACAGTAAACGTTCTTTGTTAGTGGAAAAGTAAATCATGCGATACTGTACCAGCCAAAGTGTCACGATAGCAGAGCTTGTTAATTCAGTGCTAACAGTACTAACTGAATTCTTTAACTTACGTTATTTGCTTTTTATTAGGTTTGTGCATTTAAAAACTGCTGTGGACTTTCACTTCCAGCCATTTTGAAATGATTCCAAGTTCCTCCATTTTCATAACACAAGGGGTTGTGGGTAATTAGCCCACATGCACCAGTACTCCACTGGAAATAGCACACCATCCAGACTTCTTCGGCAGGCTATTTTTAACACTGTGATTTGGGACACACCAATCCTAATCTTTCATACTGTTTAGAACAAACAGACTTTACAAGATAAGTGGTTTTATTGGTCAGTTTGAGGCGTGTGGTCTGATGAGTGATTTTAGTCATCTCTGAGTGTTTCATAATCTTGAGCATGTGCTACACATTGTTTTGTTGCTTTATTTGGCCTTTTCTTCAGTGAAAACAGCTGCCGCATAAAGAAATCAAACGTTTTGGGGTCGAGATTGAGGTTGTTATGAACGTCTTTGGAAGAGAAAACTATTGTAGTTCTTTCCATTCGACAAGCACAAATGCTTTAAGCCCTTAGACAGCGATGGAATGTGAAGCGTTTTTGTTTATGACCAAGAAAGTCACAAGATCTCCTACATTTGCACTGAAAAATGTGTAGAAAGCCTTCACTTGAGATTGCTTAGCCTGTGGTGTGTTTAACATCTTTGTGCTCTGTCTTTGTGATTTGAGTTGCTCTCGCTCTAATGGGGTTAGTGTCACGGGAAAGATCCTTTTAAGAAGATTAGAGGCTATTGTTGAAGATTTCAGCAACAGAATGATTCAGGATTGCTTTGTGCTGTAGACATTCTGTGCTCTGTCTAGCACTCGCTCTATTCATACTGCCATTGAATGCTGTGTGAAACCGGTTCAGGATCTGGGTGAGATTGTCTGTGTGGAATCTGAAGTGGATTCTGAAAAGCAGTTACACATGCACTAACAATAACCTTTTGTCCAATACTAGAAGCAGATATTGATTTTTACGCTTTACAATAAAGCAGCAATTCGTACCTTTTTTTTTAATGAACAAAAATCAGTTATTGAGTAAGTACATGACAGATCAGGGCTCAACACAATCTCTTACCCTGATTTGCAATGTGATACATTTATAATTATGGTTTATAATTTAAGTTGGATTTTGCAGGAAATGTCTGTCTGTAAACAGAAATAGGAAGATCTAGCTCTTATATCACATGTCCGGGTTCTGTAGATGATGCAACATTGTTTATAATTTGTAGTTGAAATAACTTGAGTAACCTGCAGTTTTATGTATCAGACAGAGGTGGCAGTGCAGAGGCAAAAGTTACAGATGCAGTTTTAAGTAAAAACACATGCTGCATGTGAACTGTTTAGTGCTGTTGAAACCTGGTGTCGAAAATTCAGATAATATTGCTAAGCTGTCGTGCACGTACACGTTCCAGCAGCATATCATTAACATCTGAGCACCATCAATATGAGTTTTATTCTCCAGACAGAATCAGTCGCTCAGCGAGATCTCGGTTCTGTGTGCGACAGGTTCCAGCAGCCGCTCCTCTGCTGTGCTTACAGTCAACACAAGAACTGTGTTTGTAGGCTGCAGCATCTGTATTTTCTCTGACACGCGTTCAGCGCTGTTTACTGCGGGATTTCATGCGCTCTCACATGCGCTGAGCTGTTTTGCAGCTGTAACGGCGTCACCGTGCAGGTGCTGAAGGTTCTTCATAATCATTCTCAGTCACTCAGTTCGGTGTAATGGTGTGGATGCTTTATGTGGAGGGAACGTGCTGAGCCGTGTGTCCGGCTGCTTTAGGGCGGCTGTGTCCAGATGTGAGATGAAGGGTTATTTTCCCATAAGCCCTTGTTCCCATAATCAGTGTCAGCCATGAGCACAGCTTCTCCAGCGCTACAGTAAATAAATATATACATAGAGAAATCTACTGCTGATATATACAGTCCTGAATACATAATGTGTAGCACTTAGACTTAGTAACTGTTGTTTGTGCAGAATTGTCTTGTAAAAATTGGGTTTAACATAGTTAACAGTTTTAAACAAAAGGTATTTGGTGATGTATTAGAAACAGATAATAAGGAGCAGTAAATATATGCTTACCCTCAAATCTTCATTTTCTTAATTATTGTCTTAATTCTTGTCTTGTCTTGTTTTTAAATGTTTCCCCTAAAATAACCCGCTATATGTAAAAGATATCAAAATGTTCTTAAAAACAAGATTTGTGAGACTTTTTCAGGGAAAGTTTTCTTTTATTATGTTAATTGTCAGCTTGTTTTTGTGTCCTTTAGTATAAATCTTAACGAATCTGGAAAAGAAGACAATCACGTTGATTAAGAATCTTTTTTTGTAGTGCCCCAAGTGTCACTGTGTGAGAAACAAACCAAAATGTAATGTTTACGCAATGTTAATAAATACCTTTTGTGTTCCACAGAGGAAAAGATTTAGAAACGGCGTGAGTAAATGATTTAATGACATTATTTTAATCATCTAATAACATGTTTCTGGTGTGATATGTAAGGGCACAATGAGGCCAGTTTATCAGAGTTTCACACTGTTCATGTCTTTTGCTTTTTCCATTTGGACTCTGAGCCCTGCAGAGCGTTTGGAAGTCATTCTGGCTGAACTGTGGTGGACTGGGCTTCACTCCAAAACTGAGCTTGACTTCATCATAAGAGTCACTAAATGTCCAATCAAATGAGCTGAAGTTGGCAGTTATGCCCTTTGGTGTTCAACTATTGGCCACGTTGTACAACAGAATTCTTCTGCCATTTTATCAGCTGCGTCAGTATGTGATGTGTAACGTTCCAGCTATCAGACGCGAGCACTGATACGAGTGTTTCTTCTGTAAGTCATGCAGCTGTTATTTTAATGTGCTCTGTATCAGAACATTGTTCTGTGTGTTTTGTACGCAGTGGAAGGTTACACTGCTTACTCCACTGATGAAAACTCGACTAGGTATTATTCAATCCCTCTGTTTTCTTCCTGGTCTTGGTTTATCTTTATATTATTAAATTCATTATATTCTCGTTCTTATTTCTCTTCAATCTCATATGACAATGATTTTTTTAAAAGTTATTATGAAATCAAAATATACTTCATTCATTTATTTGTAATTTTGCAGTGTTTATTATAAATAATTTATCTGTGCACACCATCTTTTTTTAATTAATGTGCCCTCGTAATCTTTAAGCAACATCTGAAAATGTACTTCCCCCTAGAATAGCAGATATGATGATGTCACTCTGCCTGGGCGGAGCCAGAGCGTTACGTTTCTATATCCAATCAAAACAAGCCACGCTCTCATTTTTTTGTTTCACTTTGAATTATGTCACGGCTGAAGCCGGTTGCAGCTTCCGGGTCATGCGGTATTTAAATGTAACGAATGGTTTAGATTAAATTTCTTCTGCAGATGTATGAAAGATGTGATGCACAGAACAGACTGTAAATTTGAGAAGTGTATTGATCTCTGTTGATATAGTGTAACTGTTGTGCCAATAACTGCTTTTATTGATCAGAGATGATGACGTGAGATTTGTTTAGAGAATAAACGGAGCGTTTGCAATGATTTTTAGCCATTTACCGTCACTTATCCTGCTATCAGTCGCTGTGTTGTTATATAATGTGGACTGTGGATGATTCTCAAGAGTTTATTCAATCACGTGTGGTACTATAGTGTTATTTTTATTTCTTTTGAACCGTTGTGTTTGAAAAGCAACAGAATATCAAAGTTACTTTATCTAAAGCACTTCAGTACTCTTGCTTTTGTGATACTTAATCTTAAAATGTCATGATGTAAACCAGTAGCACTTTCTTAGAAGTGTAAGACGGTGAAATGGTGAGGATTCGTGCATTTTAAATTCCCCAGATGAGATTTTCCCTTTGGAAATTGTCTCATTGATGCAGTGAATCAGGATCAGTGTGTGAATGCAGTTCTGCGGAAGTCCACAGGCTCCAGAATAATTTCTCCATCAGATTGGAATAAATCTCTTTTTCATTTTCTTTCTTATGCTCTTCTTGGCACTCATCTGTATGCTGTACTTTCAGGGCTGTTTTATAGAAGC